>PVKZ01002471.1:0-222426 GCA_004027375.1 Macroglossus sobrinus
GTGGCAGGGGAAGCCATCCCAACACTGAAGACTCAAGATGGCTAGGGCTGGAGGAGACCCTGGGAATGAGCCCCAAACACCCTCTGTCTTATGCAGAGCAGAAGGGACGCCGAGGGTCTTCCAGACTGAATGGCTCACAGAGGTGGGGTGAGGACGCGGACTCCAGACCTTCTTCTTCCTTTTATTACGCCACGTGCTCGCCTGTCATCCGGGAGCTCAGGTCCTGGAAGCAGGTGGGTTAACGCTGGCGGCGACGGGACGGGTGCGTCCAGCCTGGCGCCCTGGCCCTTTGCCGGGCGCGCGCGCTGCGCGGCCTCGCGCTGGAGCAGGTGCCGTGTGAGCCTCTCGGGCTCTGATCATCGGAATCTGAGCAGAGGTGACAAAGATGCTTAAGGGCATCTGTGTGGCCTGCCACCCCACCTGTCGCCCTGGTCCCAGAGGGAGAGACGTGGGACACCTGCTCTGGGCCACCGAGGTCTCCGAGCCCGTCTGTCCCGCAGCATGCCTCTGCACGCGCCTGCGTGACACACAGCGTTCCCGGCGCTCAAAGGGAGAGCACGGTACGAACAGCCTCCTAATCCGCTCCTGTCCCCGGCGCCGGGTAGTTGGGTCACTGTCGCTGGCTCTGCGGTGAAGGCTCTTCTCGCCTGACCTGCTGCTCCCAGTTCTTCAAGTGCCTTCTCCCTCTTCCTCCCCCTACAAACCAGCCACGTTTAACCGCGTGCACATTCCTGCCCGACCCCTCCACGTAAGCCCTGCGCTTCATGAAGCCAGCCCCACGCGTCCATCCCGTCTGTGATCGCCGGAGGCTCCGCGAAGCTGCTTCCCTCTCACATTCTGTCCTTCACCCCAGTGTCCCCTCCTCCCTCTGTGGTAGAGGAGTGTCTGGCACAGCCCTACCTGCTTCTAACGCAGGTTCCACCGACGGGCAGTCCCAGCTACCTGGTGTCACCCCCACGCCACTGGTATGCACCCTCCCTGGTCTATTCTCCCCGGTCCTTCCTTCCCGCTCCATCCTCCCTGATTCATCCTCCTTGGTTCATCCTCCTAGGTCCATCTTCCCCAGTCCATCCTCCCCAGTCCATCCTTCCTGATTTATCCTCCCTGGTCCATCCTCCCCGGTCCACCCTCCCCGGTCTATCCTCCCTGGTCTATTCTCCCCGGTCCATCCTTCCCGCTCCATCCTTCCTGATTTATCCTCCTCAGTTCATCCTCCTCGGTCCATCCTTCCCCAGTCCATCCTTCCTGATTTATCCTCCCCGGTCCACCCTCCCCGGTCCACCCTCCCCGGTCCATCCTCCCTGGTCCATCCTCCCAGGTCCATCCTCCCCAGTCCATCCTCCCCGGTCCATCCTTCCCAGTTCATCCACCCTGGTCCATCCTTCCTGATTTATCCTCCCCGGTCCATCCTCCCCAGTCCATCTTCCCTGGTCCATCCTCCCCGGTTCATCCTCCCTGGTCCATCCTCCCTGGTCCATCCTCCCTGGTCCATCCTCCTGCAATTAGGTCCTGGGCCATCCCCAGTATAGAGGAGAGGACGTCGAAAGCTGAGGGGAAAAGCCCACTAAGTAGCGACCGAGACAAAAGGAAGAGACCAGGCAGCTTTGGGGTCTGACAGGACTGACCTGGACGCGGGGCCACATTTGGTACCCTAGCGAGAACCCACGGAAGGAGGCCTGGTTAAGCCCTCACCTGACACCTGGCACAGCTGAGAGCTCTCCACGGCCCTTTCTCCCTGGCGGGCGCATGTCAAGAAGTCAGCACATCCAAAGGAGAGGGGCAGAGAGCACATGTCTGATCGTGGCAAATGAAAGGAGTAGCCACTTGGGGTTCTTTTGCCTGATGGTTCTCTGAAAATAATTTACCGAATAAAGCTTTCCCTAACTGTCTAGAAGCAGATCGCTCAAATAACAGAGGAAGCCCTCTTGACATCAAACCCGCCACTGGAAAGCCGGGACACGCAAGGCCAGCCTCCAGCTCAGCCGAGCGAAGCTGCAGGCCTCTGGGGCCCCAAGCCACAGCCTGTGTCGGCGGAGAGTTTTATTGCAGTCACCTACATTTAACCGGCGGGAGCTCCTTTTAAACAATCATCCCATTCATATAGATTTAAAAAAATAAATTGTGCATCTTTTAGCCGGCAGTCAGCGTCTCATTATTAAGATGGAGGATGGAACAGAGGGTTCTTGGCTGGGTTGGTCCCAGGACCCCTGGGTTTTTCAGGATCGCTCGGCATGTGGTAAAGACATTTATTAAGGGAAGTGTGTTGTTTCAGGCCTGACAGATGGGAGACCCTCAGACCTACACAGAGAGCAGCTACCAGCCACGGAGTGGTACCTACTGAAATCTTTCCAACGTGATGTCAGCCTCTCCTGACATTCTACCAGGTGCCTGGAGGGAGTGAGGACGTTAGGGAAAGGGAAAGTTTCGAGATGCTCAAAATCTCTTGATAAGAGATACTAAAATGCTTCATAGAGCTACACTCATTAAAATAGGGTGAAATGGTTAACAAAGAGACAGTTGCAATATATTAGTTTTTTTTTTTTCCAAAAATAGACATAGGAAAATACATAGGAAATCGACATAAAAACAAAGAGGAAAAAAGAAGCTCCTTCCTTGAAAACAATCGACCAACTAGGGAAACTTCTGGCGGGTTTTACAAAGAGAAATCCACATAATTAGGAATATATATGGAGAAATAACCCCTGAGGCAGCGCCTGCTACCCAAACCTGACAAATCAGCATAAAAAAATTAACTGAATCAATCTTTCGAACTTCTGAATATTGGCATAAAAATCCTAAATAAAATATACTGATACTTTAATTAATATCAGTGGATTAAGCCACCATTTTATTACATGAGTATAAGAGTAGTTAAAAATTTGGAAAATGCAGTCTTGTAATTTATCACAGTCATAGGATAAAAAAAAAACCCTTTATATATAATGATCTCCAGTGCTGCTCAAACTTTGAAACATGGAAGCATTGCCCAGGGCTCCTGTAAAAATGCAGAGGTTGACTCGGTATGTCTGGGACAAGGGGTGTTTTTCTGATGAGTTCCCGGATGATGCGCAGCTGCTGCTTAAGGACCCCACTTCTGGTAAAGACATGCAGATCGCACCCGCTCCCCATCCTCTGAATCACAGCCTGCGTTGTAGCAAGATCCCCAGGTGGTCTGCACACACAGTAAAGGTTCGGAAGCAAAGCTCTAGCTCAGTAGTTCCTGGTCGATGTTATAATTACCAAGAGAGCTTTAAGAATGCCGATGCCTAGGCTCCGCCCCAGACCAATTAAATCAGAATCTAGATGAGAGGGCACCCAGGCGGGAGTAGTTTTAAAAGATTCTGGGTGATTCTAACGTGAAGTTGATATTGAGAGTCACTGACCTCAATATTTTACTGCTGAAAAGACACTGGGTATAATTCAGCATCCATATCTGACCGAGATGCTCAGAATCTCTCAAGGAAGAGGGGAATTCCTTAACGTATTTATCAGAAACCAACAGCAAACACTGTAATATGTCATCAAGAAAAAAAACGGAGGCAACTTCTTTAAATCAAGGACAAAATAGAAATGCCCACTATTATGGCAAATATTCTTGCCTAACCCCATATCTGAAAAAGGAAGTCAGAGTATAAATTATAAAATAAACGACAAACCATGGTGATTTCCAGATAATACAATTATCCACCTAAAAATTAAAATCAGCTTAATAGAGTATCAAAATATAAGAACCTTATGCAATGTGGCCAGAGACAAAGTAAGCAAAACTCAGGAACCTTTTCATATCTCAGAAATGAGTTAGGAAATTCTTCTAAAAGTCCTTCAACCATAGCAACCATATATAAAATATATTCTAAAATAGCTTCATAAGAAACATATACGGCACGTGTATGCCACAAGAGACAAACTTTTACCAAATGACAAAACTTTTTACCAAAGAAGACTTGAATAAATGAAGAGACACATCTCTTTTGTGGATGAAAAGTCTTAATATAAAAGTGTCAGTTCTACCCCAATTAATAAGAATCTAACATAATTTCTATCCAGAGCCTGGTGTAATTTTAAAATATTTTATAAAAGCATGTTAAAATTCATCTGGAAGAATAATTTTATAAGCATAGAAAAACAATTTTGGGGAGCAGCAAGGAATGAAAGAGGAGACTTTACTTATCAGATATTTTTAATTGAGGTATAATTTACATACAATATAATTAATACATTTTAAATATACAATTCGAAGAGTTTTGTTAAATGTATACCCTCTTGTGACCACCAAATCGGTCAAAAAGTAGATTTCTATCTCCCCAGAAGGTTCCCCAAAGCCCCTGTACAGTCAACCTTCCCCCATCCCCTCCCCCTCCCAACACTGGGCCTGACCCAGGCAACCACTCATCTGTTTTCTGTCACTACAGATTAGTTTCACCTGTTCTAGAATTTCATCGAAATGGAATCTTACAAAATGTTCCCTTTTGCGTCCACCTTCTTTCACTCGGCTTGCTGTCTGAGATTCACTCCTATCCGATATTAAAACTAGCTATATAATCAAAATAGTGTCATGCCAGCATAGGAATAAACAGACCAACCAATGGAATAGAATAGAGTCGTGATCTGACTCCAAGTTCAAGTGGAAATGTCATAGATGGAAAAGGTGGCCACTGAGATTCGTCTAGAAAGTACAGCTTAGCCAATCAATGGCTTTGTGATGATTGGCTCATCATTGGGAGAAAATGAGGATGGATTCTCTATTTATCTCATGTTGAAATAAACGACAGATGGGTTAAATACAAAAACGAATCTATCAAAGAAGAAAAATATATGTAAAAATATTTTATAACATTGGAGAGCTCTCTTTAAGCATTAAATAAAAGCCAATATACACCTGCAACGGAAGACTGCTAAAAAAATTTTTGATTGATAAAAATCTAAAATGTCCATCTGGCAAATAAAATCATCTGGGGAAAATAATAGTAACATCTATGACAGACGATGGGGAAATATGCTAAACAGATAAAAAGCTACTGAAAATTAATTAGTAGGCAAGTATCCAAGAGGAAAACAGGTAAAGAATAAAAACAGATCATTCGCTGAGGAAGAAATCCAAATGGCCCGTGAACATAAGCAGTAGGGTTCAGAGAAATACAAATGATCCACTTGTATTAACTATCTGACTGTTGTTAACTGTCTTATTGACTTTTAAAAAATTAAGACAACCTATTTGTGGTACACAGAACCACACATCCATTTGTGTTCTTTAGGATGCTGAGTTTTGAGTGGTGTTTTACAAAACATTCGCATGTGTGATCCCATTTGCTTCATAGCAAAGGAGGAAGTAGGAGGGGAAGGCGTTATTATATTGATTTTATAAACGAAGAGTCCTAGGTTCACTGAAGTTACTTTTCCCATGTCACAGAGGTAGCAAATGGTCAAATCAGGGGTTCACTTGTAGTTTTCTGAATGTTTATTACCTACCCATGGCTTTCTGAGAGCCAATATGATCAGCCTTTTCTCCAGCGAATTTCCTCAGTTCAAAAGTTTTAGAATTATGAATGCTAATATATTATGCTCTCATTGTAGGAAAGATAAATGTAACACCATAGGAATTCTCCAACCTTGTTTCTTAATAAGACGTTAAAATCATTTAAGGGAAGACATGATTGATAGATTACATATCTCAAAAAGTGTGAAAATGACTGCATTATATGACTCCTTTAGTATTTCAAGGAAGCTGTGAGTTATAGTGCCATAGATATTTTAATGTATTTAAATTTGTGAAATTCATTAACTGGTTAATCCACTTCTTCAGGAAATATGTGTTGAGTGCCCACTTGTGACAGACACTTTTCCCAACACGGGGAATGCAGAGGTGAGACAGGCACAAATCTCTGTCACCACGAAGCTGAGATTCTAAATTTATTTTTGACATAGGATAAAATGTTGTTTGTGCTAGTTTACGTACAAAACATATGACTGTACTGCCAATGTTTTAACTAATCCAAATAATATAAAAAGCAGATAATTTAATAAATACACACTGCGGTTTAAAGTACACAGAGATATTCACTATCTTTGCCTGAAAATTAAACTTAGAATTATAGGAACGTCTGGGTGCCCTCTGAGGTTAAGTTTGTATTTTGTTCCTCTTTTTCTTAAGAAGGTGCCAGAAACCCTTCCTGGACTCATGGAGGGCCACCCCCACCACCTTAAGAAAGCACGAAAGGACACCTGTGTCCCTTGGCTGAGTTTGTGTTGAGAAGGAGAAGGACAGGAAGAGGATTCTGATCTTGGAGAAGGCAAGGTGACAATGGCTTGGGCAAAGGGGATGCAATCAGACCCTTGTCTTTCAAAGGTTAGAAAGAAAAAGCTGACCAACCCCTTGGAGAAGCCCAGAGAGAAACAGAGGGCCTTAGTGGTCGGGTTTCTGGGAAATTTGCCTCGGAACAAGTCTGACTGGGCGTCCTGGGCTGGCCGGTCTGGGGCATGCACAGGGGTCCCTAGTGGGACACCAGCCAGACTTGGCTCCTGCCTTCTGTGCCCCGAGCCCGTGGCCTGGTTGCTGCAGGCTCCCAGAGCAGTGTATGGTCAACCCCAGTCACACTCCGGCACTTGGGGTGCGGGGGCGGGGAGGTCTCAGGGGTCCTGTGGAGGGTAATAAATAGTAGAGGAGTGGAGACCTCCCCATCTGTCCCCTGGTCCAGGACACGAAAGGGAGCTTGGAGGACACAAGTTATTTGGTGATTTAAAACATTGCCTTTTTTTTTTTTTGAAATGGACACAAATGATTGGCTCAAGTCAGTTATAGACAAGTCAGTTAGATCGTTATAGACCATTTCCCCACCTGTATACAAGCTCGTGTGAGCTTGGCATGCGTGGGGCGGGAGGGCTGTATCTTGGACCCTGGACTCGATAAAAGCTCAGCTGGGAGCCCATTTCAAGATTTCTGGAGTCCCGCACAAGATTTCGGGAGGTGGGGAGAGGGGAGGGCTGCTTACCCGGTCACTGCCAAGTGTACGACTCAGGCCTTTCCTCATTCCCCCACCCCACGAAAGCCCCTCCACGAGGGAGGGGGATTGGCATCTCAGCAGGGACAACTTCAAACTGACCCTTAACTGTCCCTTTGTCGATGTCCCTCCTCCTCCAGCTCTCCCCATCCTGCCAGCCCCTCCTCCTTCATTCTCTCCCCCTCTCTGGAGCAAAGTGAGTTTCCCCTTCTTGTCTCAGGCAGAACAGCTCAGCCAGCCCCGATGACTGGCTGCCTGTCACCTTCCCTGTTCTCGAGTCTCACTTTTTCCCCAGTGCATCGAGGTGGTTTTCTGTACGCAGACAGCCCCTCTCTCCCGGGCTGGCTCTTGCTGCCAGCTCATGACAAGTTCACTTCCTCTCACCTAACACTGAACTTCTGAATCAGGAAGCACAACTGGACAGGGATGAGCTATTTGATACCAGCCGTTTATTGAATAACCACTGATAAGATGCAAACCATATTTTATAAAGGCCTCCGGAGATGTACGTGGAGTTTGGTAATAATGGATATTTCAGAGGTTCAAAGGTGGAGATCGTTTTCCAGAGGTGGTAAAACAGCTCTAAGATCCTATGGCGAATTGTACACTTTAAAAGGTGGATTGTATGATGTATGAATTATGGCTTACGAAAACGGTTGCAAAACATTTTAAAGCTCTACGTCATCTCTGTAATGTTCTCTCTGGACCAGCCGGGCTGTCGTGGCATCTTAGTTTCCCATGTCACCCGTTGCCAAAACTTCGTGGCTTAAAACCACACAAATCTGTCTTACAGGTCTGCAGGCGCGAGGTCCCACGTGGGTCTCGCTGGGCCCAAACCGAGGTGCTGGCGGATGGGTTCCTTTCCGGAAGGCTCGAGGGGAAGCGGCTTGTCTCCTCGATTTACAGGGGTAACGGCTCTAGAGGCCGCCCCCATTTTCCTTGACTCACGAGCCCCTTTCTCCACCTTCACAGCCAACAACGTCGCGCCTTGGTGCCTTTCCTCTGCGGCCACATCCCCCTCGACTTACTCCCTGGTCTCCCGCTCCATCGTTAACGACCCCTGTGACTGCGCTGGGCCCACCAGATAATCCAGGGTCATTTCCGCAGCTCAAGGGGCTGTTGGGTTCTGGTCTGGTGGGACGGAGCATGAAACGGTGGGCACTGCTCCTTCTATAGCCACCCCCTCCGCCCCCACCCCGAGTCCACCTGCTGCAGGAACAGGCCGAGCAGCCACGCGCATAGCCCAGGCAGCCACAGAGGGAGCCCAGGCCACAGCACGGGCACTGCCTTAGGACTGGATTCAAGTTCTAATCCCTGAGAGCCAGGGGAACCGTGTCCCAACCCCCACCAACCAAGTGCAAGTGGTCCTTCTGGGGGTGGTGTGCCCATCTCAAGACCCTCGAACTCTGGTCACAGTCATTGGCTCAAGGGGAGTCCTTGACCGCAGCTAGGCCAAGTGGAGTCCATCCCTGGGACTTTTTCCTTCTGAAGTACCCCCCAAATCTCCAGGCCCACTGAGATGGTGTAGCTGGGAGGGGAGAGGTATGGGAACTGCCAAGTTCATGGTCTAGCAGGTCCGAGAGGACGCTGCTGACCCTTTGAGACAACCCATCCTCTCCCGACCCCCGGGATGTCTGGGAATTCTCCTTCCCACAAAGCCAGTGGGAGTCGAGTGTCTTCTGATTGTTAGCCCCAAACCCGAGCCATCAGCTGACAAACAGGTTGGATGCTGGGCCTGGGTCTTAAGAGCTCTTACAGGAGCAGGCCCAGCACCCACCCCGCTTGTCTCAGGTGGGAAGACCTGAGAGCCAGGGCCTGGAGTGGCAAAGGGAGAGGGCTGGGAGTCCCCGGGCAGAAGATAAGACACAGCTGGGAGGACCAGGTGGCTTCTCCTGCGTTTGGGGAGCCAGCCCAACATTCATCCTCCCGATGAGGACTTTGCCAGAAGGTTAATAAAAAGGGTAGGAAGGGCCCAAGCTCTGAAGGGCTAGGTCCCTCTCTGCATAGGGGGTCTGTGCCTGCCTCTTAGGACATTGTGGCAGCAATTCTCCAACAAGAGTGATGGATGTGCTTTGGGTCTTTTTGTCCTGCTTAAAAAAAAAAAAAAGGTACACTCCCATTGCAAAAATTTGGAAGGTCAAAAACCAGCCATAAAGCTGCGCACGAAGTACTGCTGAGCTGTAGAACGATGCTCGTTTTAATTGCTTTCTTAGCATGCTAGTGTGATAGAAGTGAGGTATTGAGGTAGATAAACCTAAACCACTGATTCTCAGAGTGGCCTCAGGAACAGCAGCCGTGGCAGTGTCGCCTGGGAACTTGTTAAACATGCTCATTCTCAGGCCCTACCTCAGACCCGAGGTGGGGCCCAGCGGCCAGCTGTGTTTTAACAGAGCGGATGAGCTAGTCTGGAATCCGCCTGTTTGAGCCTTCGCATTCCCGTGCAGTCTGCCACTTTACCACCAGAGGGCACCAGCAGGCCGTGATTTCTCTCGACATCGCCCGCTTTTGGGTTCTCGAAGGACCTGCAACAGATAGAAAGATCTCCTTAGAATTTTTTGTTTGTTTGTTTGTTTTGGGTAAAGAATGACTGATGACATGTCGGCTCGCCTTAATGCCACCACGTTCGGACTAAATTATACTGTCATTCTAGTCCTCACTTGGTGGTGATAAGTGGTTGACAGCATTGGTAAATATCGGGGTCAGCAACGAAGATTATCTACTACTTAATACAAGTTTACATTCTATAAAAAGTGGGGAAAATCTCTACTGTGACTTGTTTCTCCGCTTCCTCTTCCTGCAGTCCGGGATCCTTGTCTCAGGGGGCAGGGGCCCCTGGCTGTCCTCACGACTTGCCTCCCTCCCCTCCCTCTGGCTACCTCTCTGTTTATTTTCCAACCCGCTGCACTGAGATATAATTTTCATATAAGAGGCGCACCCGTTGTAAGTGTCTGATGTGTTTTAAGTTCATTGGATTTTTGACAAAGGTAGCTACCACCCCAATGAGTTTTTAAAACACGAAACTCTCCTCTGTCCCCTCTTTAAACACAGAGTGTGGCCGCTGTTTTAGCTCCTGAGGGCTTCTGACCTCGCCTGGGGAGCAGGGGGCCCAGGCAGGGAAGGGTCTCTCGGAGGTGCCCTCCCAAGAGTGACCCATAGAAGGACAGGGGTCCAGAAATAGCTCTGTGGTCCAGCTTCCTGCCACCTCCCAGGAGCAATCAGCTTTCTCCTCCGTGGCTCTGCGTCCCCCTTTCTGAGAACAGTTTAGACTTCAGCGGTTTCTGAGCGATTTGCCAAGGCCCCAGACACCTTCCCGATGTGCCCAGGTTGCTCTTCCTGGTCATAGGGCTTCGCAGGGTTTTTCATAGGATGGACATTTAAAAGGACAGATTAGATTTTCAGAACTGACTTAAGGTCACTTCTATCAATGTGCATCGTTCTTTTTCAACTTGCTTGAAACTGAGTGCTTACCCAGCACTTGACTGTAACCGTGATGGCTTATTCATTCGACACATGTTTATTGAGCGTTTATCGTGTTCTCGAGTCTAGATGCTGGACTTTCTTCAGTGTAAACAAGACAAAATCCTGCCCCCTGTGAAATTTACATTCTAGGTGGAAAGGCAAGCAATAAACAAACAAGCACTGAATATAACATCAGAAGGAAGATAAAGCTGGGTAAGGGGTTAACCAGTACATGGGGAGGTAAGGTAGGAAGGTGATCAGTGAAGAGCTGTCAGAAAAGTTGGCATTTGAGCAGACATCTGAATCAGTGGACGCAGCACAAAAATATCTGGGGAAATGGCTGTCCGGGCAGCAAAAACAGCAAGTGCAAAGGCCCTGGGGTGGGAATGGTCACTTGGACTTCTGTGTAGGCAGAGAGGGGCATAAGACTGGAAGCATGCAGACCTACTAGGAGTCTCTTGTGATTGTCCAGGCATGAGACAGAGGCGGCTCCAGCAGGTGGGAGCAGAGGAGCAGCAAAAGGTGGTCAGATCCAGGATGTACTTGGCAAGTAGGGTCAGCAGTGTTTGCTTCTGCATTAGATAAGTTAAAAGCTCTCCACTGAGATAGTGTCAGGTATCCTTAAACTTTCGTCTCTGTGAAATATGTTTTTGCTTGAAATTATTATAACCTAGGAAAGACGATAGCTTCATATTCATTCCTGATTTAATGCACTTTGCCAGCTCAGCCCATGCTCATTTGATCGTTCTTTTTGCCATTGATTATTAACTGTGCCAACAGCTAAGAGCCTTATGGAGGCATCCAAGCCTCACCGCAACCTTCAGAATTAGGTACCATGCTCATTTTAAAACTGAGAAACTGAGGCTCTGAGGGGTCAAGAGGGCCGGCAGCCACACAAAGCCTAAGATGTTTGTCTCAAGTGCAAAGGGTCAGTGAGACTTTCTCGTCACAGGAAAAGACCACAGGGTGGGAGCAGTGCCAGAAGATGGGTGGGAGCCGTGAGCCAGGAAAAGGGGCGTCTCCCAGGGGCGTCTCTCCTTAGGTTAGAGCTGCCCTGAGCAGTTCTTATTTCTGAGACCATCTCAAGGGGCAGAAGCTGACACCCCTTAGGCCAACCGCTTTGGTTTCGTTTGCTGATAACAGAATGTGGCCTGCTTGTGGTCCCCTGCCCCTTCTGTGAGTGCTCCACCCCAGGGTCGCCCTGGAGTCTCGCCTATGAGACACCCAACTTCCCATCCGCAGGGATTAGCTGGAGCCTTCAGCCCACCCTTTGCCTCCCCAAGCTTTCATGGGGCGTCTAATATGTGCCGGTAACTGAGCACAATTCTGTAACCTCAAAACGAGAGAGAGGCATCCTCACCCTTGAGAAACGCACAGCCACTTTGGGGTACAGCAGAGCGTCTTGGCCCTGCCCGGGTGGGATTGCTCTCATGGGACTTACCAGCAGGCGCTGAAGCCCGAAGCCCTTTGCGGCTAGGCTGAGGAGGAAGGGAGGGTCTGGGGTCAGTGTTGGGAGGCGCTGAGTGGTCTGTAAGGACGATACAAAGGACAGAGGTAAAGGCATGATGAAGGAAGAGGGGACGGTCTGAGGTCATCCGCCACCCTCCCCGACCCATCCAGGATCTCTCCCCGCCCCCATCTGCGTGGCCTGACGTCAAGGCCCAAAGGCCTGAGCACTGGTGGCAGTAGCGGACCTTGGACCTGGCCCAGCCGCAGCGCTTGGAGACAGAGCCTCCTCTGGACCCAGCCCAGGAGCTCAGGTGGCCCCAGTGGGGTTATGTGCCCAACAGATCAGCATCCCCGAGGGGCACTGACAGCATGGCAGTGGCCAGCGTCCCCTCTGAGGGCATGTGAACCATCCCCTGTCCACCAGGAGGAAAAAAAAAGAAAGAATGCCTAAGGTGTCTCTGGGGTTTCCTGGGCGGGGAGGCAGCAGGATCCCACAGGCTGGGCTCGTTCCGCCCTTACGGTTAACCCGCCTGAGGTTTCTTCACAGTTTGGGAAGCCTGGACCCTCCTGTGAGGAACGTGTAATGTCACACTCCGTTTGCCAGGCACAGAGCAGAGACCCCAGTGCGCTCCTTTCCTGTCACTCTTGCAGCAGCCCTTCCAGGCGGGACCACCATTTCTTCCACCTGATGAAAGAGGATGCTGAGGTCTCACTTGCCACGCCTCCCAGCTGGCAGGGGCGGGGCCCGGAAGGGGGCAGGGCCCGGGAAGGGGGCGGGGCCCGGGAAGGGGGCGGGGCCGCCCGACTCCTGCACCCAGCTCCGCAAGTACCACACCTGGGCAAGCCCAGCCACACACACCGGGCCGATGTCATTGAGGCTTCTTTCTTGAAACGTTTGCAATGTTTCTTCCTTTCGAAATAACCTGATTGTGTTTTAAGCGACAGGTTTACTGAGATATAATTCACATACCATACACTTCACACATGTGAATTGTGTAATTCAACGGTTTGTAGTATATTCACAGTTGTGCAACCATCTCCGCGATCAACTTTAGACTGTTTTGCTCACCCCAAAGAGAAACCCACACCGACGAGCAATGTCGCCCTAGTTCCCCACACCCTCCCCCTCCAGCCCTAGACAAACACTCCGAATGTCCTTTCTGGTTTCTATAGAGTTGCCTGTTCTGGACCTTTCTCGGAAATACAATCATACAGCGTGCGACCTTCTGAGTCTGGCTTCTGTCACTTAGCCTAATGTTTTTGAAGTTCGTTTATGTTGTAGCGTGAGTCAGCGCTTCATTTTTTTTAAAAATATTGCCATATAATATTCCATTTTACGGATGTACACCATATTTTATTCCTCCATTCACCAGTTAATGGACATTTGAGTTGTTTTTCCTTTTTGGTTATTATGAACAATGCTTCTGTGGACATTCGTGTGTACACACAACACACACACGCACGAATACGTACCTACATGCACCACCTCTTCGTTGCAAATAGTGCGACTAGGACAAAAAAAAAAGTACAAAAATATAAAAAGTCAGAGCCACCTGAAATCCCTCATCTAGTGTTGACAGCTGTTAGCATTTTGGCAAACATCCTGCCAGATGTCACCCCCGTTTCCAGCCTCAAAACATCATCCAAACCTTTTCCTTGATTTTAGGCCCGGCCTCCTCTATTTTCGGCGTCAGGCAGGAGCTGACGTCATGCCCCTGACAGCCAGCCCTTCTCTGGAAAGGCGCTGAGGGCTCTCGGGCCGGTGCCCTCCACGCGGGGGTGAGCGTGCATCCCAGAGCCTGGGAAAAAAGTATGAGCACATATTTATAATCTTAAAGGTATTTTTACTAACAGAAGTGCTTGTATTTAATGCACAAAGAAGTAGTTACACCCAGATTGTTACTGACGGAGTGCTCGAGCTCGCGTTTGCCTCCCGTCATGACAAGGAGGTGGGTCCTGGGTGCCAGCAGCAGCCCCCCGCAGGCGGCGTGTCCAGACTCCGCATCCGTCCCCCGCTGTCTGAGCCCCGGGCCCGCTGCTGCAGCTTGCTTGCCTTGCTCACACCCAGAATTCACACCCACACGGGGCCTTCAGTGTCCAGGGAGAAGGCCAGAGCCTCCTCCGCAGACTAAGGGACCAGAACACCAAACCAGGAGAGGGGGACCCGCCGCCTCCCCAGGGCTCAAAGCTCCCCAAGGTCCTCCAGCTCACCCTGTGCACCCAGGCCTGGGGGCCGCGCCCCAACCTGCACGTGCTCCATACGGCACCCTGGTGCTCCCCCAGCACCCTCACCTTGTCCCAGGGGGAGCCCTGGGGCCTTCCAGAGCTCTCGCGCCCCCTGGTGTCCATCCAGGTGCGGAGCGCCTCCTCCACCTTCCTTGAAGGTACACACGGGACCCCTGGACCCCTGTTTCTGTCCTGCTCTCTTCCTCCGCCTCAAGGCTGTCACCGGGCTCCGCAGTAGCAGATGAGACGAAGCAGGTGAAGACCTCGGAGAGATGCCGCGGCCATCCCGCCAGCCGGCCAGCCCCGGGGATGACAGGTCTGTCCGTTCTCTAGCTCGGGCTGGTGCAATGAAAGGCTTGGCAGCCTCCAGCATGATGCACAGCACTGAAACTTCCCTGCACACGCGCTCACACACACACACACATACACGCATGCACACACGCACGCACACACGCGCCGGGGGTCCCAGGCTGCCCCGCAGGACAGGCAGTGGTCGGAGAAGCCAGCCCAGACCCAAAGATAAGTGTGCAAAAGGGGCCCTGCTTGGGAAACAGGGTTAGGATGGAAAGTTCAAACATCTGATGGAAACCGGGCAACAAAAAGAAAGCTGGACAGATTTCGGAGAGAGGATGTTTGGGTGGTTATAACGGTCCCGTTAAGGGGAATATCCTCAGATGACGTTACTAAAGATGCGGAAAGGGTAGAGGGAGAAACAAATCGGTGAAATCCTTCGTCTGTCTTGTGAAGGAGCCCAACATTATTGTTTGTGATTATGATTTTGATAATAATATAAATCTGGGTTGAATCATTTTCACACACACACACAAAAACTAAATGGAAGCACTAGCAGGATTAAAAACAAGATGTCTACTTTCCAAATCACTGCAGAAGATAACAGCAAGTGACAGTCTACAGAAAAAGTAAAATAAAAAGGAACAACAACAAAATAAAGAACCTTTAAAAAAACACATAAAGTTAAAATTCAGATGAAGTCAGCCCAAGCATAAGCAATAACGACCATAAATGTGAAGAAACTAGGTTTCCTTGTTAACAGGCAATGTGTCTCAAAATACATATATTTTAATTCGATATCTTATAAACACACCTAAATAAAAAATATATATATATACAGAAAGGGAAAGAATCAAAGCTTGGACAAAGATATAAAGCAGAACTAAAAATGAAGTAGGTTGGATAATGTTCACATCAGACAAAATCGAGTTTACTAGGTAGTGAACAGCACACCATGAAGGAACTCTGTGAGTGTCCCCTACATGTCACCCAGCAGGTACAGTCCTATATGGGTCTCCCCCATTCCCAGGCGCAAGGGCGGATCCTCAAAGTAAGGCATGGCTAGTTGCTCGTTTTGGCCAATGAAGTGTGAGTATAAGTCTCAGGTTCACATCTGATTGGAAACCCTGGGCTGTTTACCTCCCAGCATGCTCTCTTCCATGCCCCCATCAATGGAGGACACAGTCCTGATTTGCAGGTGTGTCTCTGAGCCATCCTACCATAAGGAGCTGCCCTGGGGGGCTGCCCAGGGCCCCAGCACACTTTTCATGAGCCAGAAATATACCTTTATTTTTAAGCCACTGCGATTTGGGGATTGTTTGTTACCACAGCCAAACCTCACATATCCTATCTCATACTTATCTTAATACTGAACCTTTATGTACTGAATAAATAACAACTATATAACTATTAAACTATAAGGGTAAATAGAAAAAAAAACATAACAAATCACAGTGCATTTTTCCAACATCAATTATCAGTCTTCCATGAATCAGATAGAGAGAAGGTCAGAAGATTTGGACGTGGTAATATAAAGGTGAAATGGAGTAAATGTTTACAGAATTTTGAACTGTGGAAATAGCTATTCACATTTTATTTAACATTTTATTTTGTTTTATTATTAGTTCCAAGTATACAGTACTTTGGTTAGACATTTATATAATTTATGACACAATCTCCCCGATTACTCTCTCTCTCCTTTGGCTCTCCACCTAGCCATTATGTTACTGCTGACTGCATTCCCTATGCCCTGCTCCCCACCCCCGTGACCATCTATCAGCTACTAATTTGTACTTCTTTAGCCCTTCACCCCTTTCTCCCAGGCCCCCACCCCCTTCATCTCTGGCCATCACCAGAATCTCCTCTATATCTGTGAGTCTGTTTTCAATTAGTTTGTTCTTTTTGTTCCTTAGATTTTGCATTTAAGTGAAATCATATGGTATTTGTCTTTCTCTGTCTGACTCATTTTACTCAGCATAATAACCTCTAGGTCCATCTGTGTCATTATGAATGGTAGGATTTAATTTTTTATGGCTGAGTAATATTCCATTGTATATATGAACCATAACTTCTTTATCCAGTCGTCTCTTGATGGGCATTTAGATCGCTCCCATATCTTGGCTATTGTGAATAGTGCTGCCAAGAACACAGGGATGCACAGATCTTTACAAATTATTGCTTTGGTTTTCTTTGGATAAATATCCAGAAGTGCAACTGCTGGGTCAAAAGGAAGAACCATTTTTAATTTTTTAAGGAACCTCCACACTGTTTTCCATCACGGCTGTACCCATTTGCAACCCCACCAACAGAACTTACTGTTCTTTGATTTATTGATGATAGCCATTCTGACCGGTGTGAGGTGTTATTTCTTTGTGGTTTTAATTTGCATTTCTCTGATGATCTTGAGCATCTTTTTATATATCTATTGGCCATCTGTATGTCCTCTTTGGAGAAATATCTATTCAGGTCTGCTGCCCATTTTTTAATCTGATTGTTTTTTTGTTGTTGAGTTGTATGAGTTCTTTCTATAGTTTGGATATTAAGCCCTTATCAAATGTATCTTACGTGAATATCTTCTCCCAATCAGTTGGCTATTTTTTCATTTCGTTGATTATTTCTTTTGCTATGTATATTCATCTTATTTTCAAAGTATCCATGAAATGTTTACAAATTTGATTAAAGCATAGGAATGAATAATTTAATAAAGCACAAAGTGTACAAGTTCTGAACCTAACCTCCTCGATAAAACTAAAATTATTAAAATAAATTAAGCAAAAATTAAACTCCATTTGGAATTGTTTGATTAAAAAAAAAGCAATTCAACAGACTACTTAGAAGATAAAAAAAAAAAGGTGAGAATGTTATATATCAAAACTTTGGTATATTATTAGGGCCCTACTCAGAAATAAATGTTCAATTAAGAATTTAGAAAAGTGTTAAGGAAACCCATATAAACATCACTAAGTAAAAAAATATAAGCAGAGATAAACAGATTAGAAAGTAGTAAAATAATGGAATTAATTTAAGAGCTTGTATCCTGGTATCTTGAAACATTTATGAAATAGCTGAACTTCTGTTCCTCGCAAATCTGTACATAATTTGTTAGTAAGACAGTTCCTGGCTCCAAAGCTGTTTTTGGAGAGGGTCATACATATGGGAAGGTGTCGATGTGGACCCAAACTCACAACGCTCCAAAGCGAGACTGACAATGTAATGTCAGAATCGGGAAGACTCAGGGAGAAAGGACACGGATAAGGTGCAGAGAGAGGGACAGCTAATCTGGCCTCGGCTGATGGTCCGTGGGCTGAACCCTCAGTCAGGACGGAGTAAACATCCACTTCCCCACGATCCTGTCCTCACCCAGAGCTCCGAGCTCTGTGCCACCTGGAAGCTGGTCCACTGCTCTCTGATCACCTAGGTGACCTCCGTAAGATAAGCAGTTTTCCTGTCATTTCTGATATTCTGCTACTTTCTGAATATCTTTCTTCAACTTAGTACAGATTGAAAAAAATCACTAAAATACCCAAGTGATATTTATAACACCTTCAGGATATGCAAAGGACACGCCTCCAAGATAATCTGCAGAAGGCTCTCGAAGAAAGTTTCAGGAAACTGTGGTGCGTTTTACATGGAATGCAGGAGGACGTGGATTCTATGAATGAGGAGCGAAAATGAAAAGGCAACAACAGAGTGAGAGATAAAAAAGAAACAAGATGAAAGGACAAGGGTAAAGAATGACATACTGAAGAAATGAGAAAATGCAAGAAATGCAATGGCGGACTCAAAGGCCACACTGGAGGCGGTTAGAACAGAACTGGTGGAGAGGAGGATCAACTCAGGGATGTGCAAACAAATGCAAATTCTAGAATAGGACAGGGCGGACACAGGGAGGCTACCTGTGTCAGGAGCAGGCAGGCTACTTCACGCCTGGGTCTGGCCTGAGGGGGACCTGGCAGGGACTCCCTGGCACCCTCTCTGCTCCTGTCCCTTCTCTGGAGAAGGTTCTGCTCAGGGCCTGGACCAGAATAGAATGGAGAGCATCAGGCAATCTGCCACCAGGGAGGGGAGCGCCTTCCTCTGGGCCTCCCGAAAACCTCTTTGCCTTTGCCCAGCTCAGCTGGCCCTTCGCAGGGAGCCCTCTGACACCTCAGAGGGGCCGCCCTGTCCCCCCGTCCTGTCCCTGAGGCTGCCAGAGAGCCCCGTCCCTGGAGAATCCCTCTGAGTGGATCCTGGCTGTTGTGATCACCTCGTGGAAGGCAAGAGCTGCAGATTCTCCAGGCGGCTTCTGAGGGGACATGTTCGTGACGAGGGAGGAGGCCAAGACACAGGTGGGGGACCAGAAGCCCTCAGGTGAAACCATCTGGGCAATCTCTAGAGGTTTCAACACCCTTGCCTGCTACTGGTCAACCCTTCCTGGCTTTCCAGCAGAAATTCCTGGCTGGGATGACGTGTCCCCACATCACTGCTGAGAAAGCAGTCACAGGACTTGGGGGCTTACTCTCAGAGCACTGGCTGTCTAGCAACATGCTGAGCCAGCAGGTCGAGGGGCTGGCTTCCTTCTGGGGTTGGGGGTAGCCGAAGTTGGCAAGAGAGAGAGTTGTGCGTGTTGTTCCGTTGTTCGCGGCTGAATACATGGGATGAGAACTTCTTGGGAGGATAGTATGTGTAGCCCTAGGTTACCGGCAGCCCAGAAACTCCACAAGGAAAATCTGTAGCTTCTGGTGGTGGCTCCCTGAATCCCAGGTGTCCCACACCTTGTGTTCTGGGCCTTGGGAAGCTGTGCCTGCCTCACCACCAGCAAAGCCTGCTGTGTATCCGCCTGCCTCTTTCCCCTCCCTCCCTGCTTCTGTGGGCCCCTCAGCATCTCCTGGCACAGAGAGCAGCGAGCTGACACACGGGGGGAGGCCTGGGTGGGTGCTGGAGCCTCTCACCCCGACTGATACAGTACCCAGATTCTGAGCCACGCCCCAGGTGAGTGAGCTAGGCCCAAGGAAGGATGTCGAGATGTCCACTAGAGGTGGGAAAGGCTGGAACCTTCCCCAGCCGGAACGTATCTTAACATCGGTTTCCTTGCCTGGGCGAGGTCTCTGTGTTGGCCACTCATCCACCTGAGAAACCACTGCTGGAGGATGACAGGGAACAGAGATCACAGGGCTCGAATGCCAGCAGCAAGGCCAGGCCACTGGCCACCTCCCCTGGTGCCCGTTTTCCTCTGGAACTGCCCAGCTGGGCCTGCTGACCGCACGACCTCAGGGCTGCACTGCTCCTAGTTCCCCTGAGTGGGGTTGAGACTCCCCCCCGCAACAAAACCAGCCCCAAAGGCTCTTTATGTCCCCACTGTCACAAACGGGGACAGAAGACATGCAGGGGAGGCTGCACCACAGTGTCACTGTAACGAGAGTTTAGCGAGATTATCTTGGAATTATTTTAAGCTTCCTGCCAGTTTCATGAAGAGATTCTAACTGGTCATAATTTAACATTCAAGGCCCTCTGGCTTCACGTGAAAAGAAAAGCCTCAGCCCCTAGCAGAGCAGGCCACACTGTGATGATAACGAAACCCAATGTTCTGTTCTCGAAAGACCTTAACCCTGCTCCCACCCACTGCATTCACCGTGACATAAAAACCATCCACCCTACGCTTCTAGGAGCAAGCCTGCAATTCTGCAAGATATAGAGAAACCTCTAAATCCCCCCTTCCAAAATGGAAGCGTTCCGTTATTTTCTTTAATAACAGAGAGAAGGTGCAGTAGGATTAGGAAACCTTCAGTCAGCTAAATTCAATTTTAATTGAATTCAGGATTTCTACTTCTCAGCTGTCAGATGCTCTGGGCAGAGCTTCTCGAGCCGGCCCAGCTGGTCAGAATCATTTGGGACAAAACTCACATGGCCAACCTCATCCCAGGAGACGGCCTCCGGAGATCAGGGGTTTCTGAGTTCTGAGGTGGGGTGGAATCTGTATTCTGTATTTTTAACAAGGTCCCCAGAGATTCTGATACAAAGAAATCCAGAATTGGGAACCCCACTGTTAGATCTGTTTAGAGGCAAAAAGCTCGTCTTTGACATTCTCCCTCTTCCTCAGACTAATTCCTAAAAAAATAAACGCAATGAGTAAATAAAGACAGCCTTCAAGATGTTCATGGAATGACTTTTTTTTTTTTTTACATTTTTCAACTAGTTAGGACAAAAACATTACAATGATTGACTTCTTTCATTTAGTTACATAAATAAAATTTTTATAAATATCTCTTTATAAACAATATAAATAGCTTTACAACATAAATACATTTATGCATGACATGAATTTACAAACAGCAATGTTTACAGCTGGTTTTGTCAGTCTCTTAAAAACTGTCGCTTGTCATCTCGTCGGGGTAGGTGTGTGTTTCATGTATATAATATATATATAATATATAACTTTTTATTTTTCATTTTCAAAAAAAACAAACAATAAAAATCATACCCCCCTCCTCCCCAAATAATAATAAAACAGCTGGTGTTGCGTATTCCCAGTACCGGGGGGGGGGGGAAGAAAGAAATGTAAAAGCCACATTGCCTTGGAGGTGACTTCCAGGTGACCAAGGATGGATGACCTCAGCGAAACGGAGCAAAGTTTCCAATCCTGAAACACAGAAGAGACACGGGACACTCATTTCTGGAATCTTCACATAGTTCTAGAACCTTCCTCCCCCTTCCCAAAGCAGCAGGAAGCAGTGTCCCTCCACCTGTGCCCTGCGCACAGTGACGAAGGCCTTCCTGTGGAGGGCAAGGGGCCCCTTCTGAGCCCTCATCTCACCTCCTGATCTTGGCACTTCCTGTCCCAGCACAGGTGGAACCAGAATGTCCGCCAGCCCTCCTCCCCCGCAGGCCAGGGACAGGCCTTGCCCTTGGCCCATGGGGAGACAGGGTGAAGGGAAGAGAATGAGAAACGCTCCTCTCTCCCTTTCTTGCTACAACTCAAGCCCTCGGTCAGGTGCTTCCCCCATCTCCACGTGTCTCCGGGAGGATGGAGGGAGAAGAAACAGCCAAGGAGTCGAGAATTCTGGGCTCAAATCCCAGCTCTGACATGTATTTCCTGAAGGGCCCTGGCGAGCGTTGCGTATTGCTTTCCTCACACATAAAACGGGATAATAGCCACCTCCTGAGGCATGAGCAGAGTGTGTGGATCACAGCCACCACTCAGGGACCAGCGCTCCCTTCCCCAGCTGGCTTGGCCTCGGACGGGGTCACCTTCCCAAGCAGAGGAAATGGTGTCTCGCCAGCCCCGAGGGGTGGGTGGTCACCCTGGGTTTGCTGGGTTGGGTTATCATTTGATGAGGGCTATACCCAGTCTTCGCTAATGGGTGTGTGGGTGCCCAGGGGCCCGAGGAAGGCGTCCTCCTGAGACGATGTGGTGTCCTCACGTAGAACAGCAGAGGGACCCTGGGCCTCAGGGGCTTGATGAACTCCCTTCTCTGGCTGTCTTGTGTTTAAACAGATGACAGGTGTCTGCGATGTCCCCGGGCCTGTGCGCAAGGTGTTCATTCAGGCACCGGGCCACACCCTGCCTCTGTCATTAGCATCGTATAGACAAGACTATTATAACCGTCATTATGGTGGCTGCTTGGAGCCAAGGTCAACTCCCGAGTGGATAGATGGCCACGACCTTGGGAGAGTTTTCATTGATGTGAACAATCTAAGCCATCTTTCTCTTCCCGGCCCGAGAGCGGAGAGCGAGCTGTCCTGGGCATCCCTACTAGGAGGCTGCAGGCGGGGAGGGAGAAGGATGCTCTGTTAAAAGAGAACTGTCAGGAGGTTGACACACTCCCCCTGCTCAGAAGGGCGGAGAAGTCTCAGTCATCTGGATTTCCCCTGCGCGGTGCCTCTCACTGCACATCGGACACCACCTGGTACCCACGGACAGACACCTAAGAGCAAGGAAGGAGATTACTTACGGAGACGTGCTTGCCAGGGACTTCCCAGGCCCTCCTCTCATTTCCCGCGAACCCACAGAATAGCCCTTGTTTGAGATTCTAAACGTTGAGCTCGGTGTGTAAATCACAAACGGAAAATTGGAGGCTTGTGTCTCCATCACTTTGTTGTTTAGACCGGAGAGAAGACAGCAAAGCCGTCGCAATGGAAGCTACGGAAGTCTGGGCCCTCAGTACCAGAATCACCTCTCCCCGTGCAGGCAGCGAGTCAAGATCTCAGATAGACGAAGCGTCTGCAGAAATGGAGAGGAGAAGCACGCAGCCCGGCCCAGCCTGGTGCAGGGAGAGGAAGGCGCCCGCTGAAACCTAGGGATCTGGGAGACCAGGGCCCCTCAGCTGGGTGGGGCGGGCTTCTCTGATCAGTGAGAAACATTTTTCAAAGCCTCTGTAGGGATGCTGAGGACCCCAGCATATTCAGTTAGCGTCTGGCCCTCAATTCTCTCATGAGTTAACCTGAGGAGGAAATTACAGCTCAGGTGAAAAAGTGCTCTGTGCTGTGTGGACGAAAAAGGGGCCACCGTAATAAATCCGACCGGAAGAGACTTCCCGGGGTGATCGGACCATAAAATCCCAACTGGGCAGGTCATGGTGGGCAGTCCTGTCTTTTGAACTGTTCTTAGAAAATCCTTGAGAGGGATAAGGGTGGAGGTAAGCCAAGGGAAGGAGAGGAAAAATGGGTGGCTATGTTTAATTCGTCTTTTTTGAGTGGGTTGCTTCCGGAGAGTCTGAACAAAATCTTTGCTGGTTAAATGAGGGTTACAACTCTCTTTAGCTCCGAAAGAGAAAGGCCACTTTCTTCCCCAACCCAAAGAGCCAAAGAGTGGACGATGGCTGTTGCAGATGCCCGAATCCGGAGTGGTGGGGATGGGCTCTGTGAGGTGTCCAGTGCGGTGATGCAAGGGATCTGAGAGGCCAGCAGGAGCCCTGGGGGGAGTGTGACGGACAGGGCGCCCGGGTATGGGTTCGCCCGAAAGAGGAGTCCATGCCCTGGAGTGTCACGGTTCCGGTGGCATCTGGTAAGCTCTCGCTGGCCCTTGCTCGGGTATTCTTAGGTGACTAAGAATCTTTGCAGGGTTGCCTGAGGAAAACTTCCTCTAGGGCATGAAGCGGCCCTGTAAGGATGCTCACCACACTGGGCTCGGCCGGAACCAGCACATAAAGCCTGGTTGTCCCCAGAAATCTGTTCAGACTCTACAGATCTCAAAACTCGTGAGCGAAATCACGCCTTCGCCACCACCAAGCCCCATGACACCCAGCCTCCCGTTAATGCTAAGGTGGCAGAGATGAGGATCCTTTGATACTAAATTAATCTTTTGCATGCACAATAAAAAAAAAAAAAAAAGCTGACTCTAAAATTAGGCAGAATGAATGGAAAGCATATGTTAACTGGGCTCTCAAAGCTTCAAAAAGAGGATTTAGATAAATGAATCAACCCTCCATGTCGTTTAGGTGGCAATCCAATTCTCTGAGGTGTTAAAAAACAGCTGTCCTTATAAATTTTTTTTAATTTATTTTTTACGGCTGTCCTTATTTTAAAAGGGGGAAGATCATTTGGGACTTGACTTGTCAAGGACAGATACAGATTGTAAGTGTCTTCTTATCCCAACTGCGAAAGCAAAATTTGGATTTGCTGTTCTTTTATAAACTAGAGAGCTTTACTCATGGCTAAAAGGTCTCTTTTTGAATCTGCCCATGTGTGTCTATATATGCATGTCCTATAGGTGAGATCATTTTCTACCTCCAGTTGGTATTGTTAAAAAAATAATTTAATAAATTAAAATTAATTGGCTTGAAGGCAAGCACTTATAAGAACTGGTTAGTCTAAAATTCTCTGAAATATAGAAACAAACCCTAATGCTTTTTGAGTTCATGTGATCTAAGATTTATCTATAGTAAATAAAAGTTTATTTGTTGATTTACTCCGTGTTAAACATTGACTTTGAAGTCTATGGAATATGTTCTAGAGGTTATAAAATGTCCTCATAAATTTGATTTCCTAGTGTTCATGACAAATCGAAGTTTTAAGGATGAAAAATCTCAGTATCTGTAATTAAAACTACTAAGAATAACTTTGAAGTATTCCAGAAGAGCCCCTGGAATATCTCAAAAGATTTGTTTTTTATGTTACATTGCATGGGAAACATTGAAAAATAAGTGATAAAAAAAACTTTTACAGAATATTGTATGGGTAAACAATGATTGTAAATTAAATAAATAGACAGGACTATGGGAAACACAAGACGTTGCTTGGTTCTGCTGAGCTCTCTGGCAAACCCCGGTTTTTGGTTTTGCATTCATTCCTTCATGTATCGTAGTGCGTTTAAGCTGGAGTTAGATTCGATGAAGGAACTCGTGAGCTGGCATTAACGAAAGGAGACATTTTACACTCTTGCCAAGGTCTGATAAAGCCACTTCAAGCAAATGCCTAATTGGCAAGTACTTCCTTTCATGGCGAGCTCCCAAGAAACAAAGACTGCCTGGAGATTTTATATTTTGAAAAGGACATCAAATAAAAGATACTCTCCGACCTCATTGGAAGGACCTTATCGGGCACGTAACTACGAACGGACATCTACCCTCATCTCTGACACGTGCCTCCAAGCCTCCTCTAGGATGAGAAATTGCTGACACCATAGGTAGCCATTTATCCCAAGGTATGCCTATGGATCGATATTAAATTCATAATCCATTTTGTTTGATCGTCTTTACCTGTCTGCTAATAATAGTGATACTTGTTCTTTGAATTTCCTATATAGTCCAACTGTTCGTGGTTACTGAAGATGTATAAGATAACCATTAACACTCTTTTTATGGCTTATGTAAATGTGATACTAGATGCGAAATACAGGAAAATGAGATGGAAGGTAAAACTCGGATCAAGATAGTCTACTGGACAGAAAGGATCCAGAGTCTTTTTCACAAGGAAAGCCAAAAGACTTGCCTGCCTTCCATTTCTCTGCCCTTCCCTTTTTTTGGGGCGGGGGGGAAATTCAGCCTCAATGCACATCCTATGGTTATGGTATTTTTTCATTCCTTAAGGTCAACAAGAGGATGTTAATACTGAAAATTCCCAGGAATGACTCCGCCTGGTGCTATGAGACCACGCTATCCAACCAGAAGGTTGGTCATCAATGCATCCTTCACATTGATTTATGACCCAAAGGGGGAATTACAGATGAAGAAGAGGGCCTGTGGAAAGTCACCCCACAGGATGATCTGATCATAAATTCCTAAATGGGCAGGTCATGGTGAGTCGTCACGTCTCAGGCCTAAAACTACCATAGTAGAAGGTTATCTTTGCCTTAAGCAAGCCCTGTCTGTCCATCGTTTCTGTGCATCCAGGTTCCCGCACCTGTGAAATGCCTCTTTTTTCAGACCCCTCAGAAGCATAACCACCCCCAAGAAAGCACATAATATTCACTCTCCTGTCATCCGATCTCTGCCTTGCTCCCTCCCACCTTCATGTAATCTTCCCACGTTCTCTCTTTAATTGCAAAACTGTCATTTTCTGGAGCAAGATTGGAGAGATCTTGCTTCCCGGCAATTTCATCAGTTTGGCTCCAATAAACTCATAAAAATTCTCTATAGGTTTGGACGTTTCTTATATTGGCAGCTGTAAAAAAAAAAACATCTTAGGCAATATGCTGGAGGATTTCCAAAGGGGGTGTTCTTGTTACCCTTTGGGGGAACACAGCGTGGACACTGATAAAGTTTCTTGGGTGAGAAAGCAGCTTGGCCTGGAGTGGGACAGACAGGCTGCGGGACAGGGAGTGGCAGTAGCCAGTTCTGCAGGAAAAGGCTGGGGACCCGTAGGAGTCAGATTCTAAAGCCCTTGAATGTCTATTTCAAATAAAGTTTGGGACGTGGTTTTCCCTTGGGCACTGATGGACAGCAGGAATGGGATGGAGGGATGGAGAAAAGGTGGGGACCTTGGCAGCAGGACACTGCCAGGTCGTGGCACCTGGCAGAGGCTGAGGTGGCATGGGGTTTCCAGCTCTGATGCAGGAGACCACGCCAGAAGCAGGGAGCCCAGGCATGATGGGGGGTGGGCAGGTTGTTGAGGACTTCCATTGGGGACACACTGAGTTTGAGGTTGGTGCAAAAATAAGATTTATTTTAGTGTCTTTTTCCTTGCCCTGAAACAGTGCCGGCAAACACTGAGGTTCGATCCCGAAGTCACACGGGCTGCGGCAGCATCAGGACCCTGGACAGACCAGTTTGCCCACAGCCACTGTTTAGAGAAGGGACACGAATCAGAATGCTCTGGGGGGCGGAAGAGCTCTCTGGTGATGCCGACAGAGGGCTGTTCTCTCTCCTGTGAGGGGACAGGTATTTCTCTGAGTCTGTCCCTCTGCAGGGGACAGCAGACCTCCTGGTCCCTGGGCTGCCTGCTGCCTGGCACCATGGTTGGTGGCTGGCACATAAGTACCCTGGGCTTATGTGCATGCCCTTCCTCCTCTGTCCCCACAAATCCACGCTCTCCCCTCAATGCCCTCATTGGGCCAACTGGTGCCAGTGCTGTTGGTTCCCTTAAGGTCCAGGGGGTGGACCGGGCACCACGGAACTGCCTCTGCTTCTCCAGAGAAAGCCAGGTGGGTTCCTCCATCCTGAGCCATTTCTGACCTCGCCAAAGTTCCCTGACCACTTACTCCATCCCTCACTTTCTCCATCTGTAAAACGAGATAATGAACAGGTTTGGGGGCAGATGCCGAGCGCGCGGACACACACACGCATACACGCGCGCACACACACACACACACACACGATCCCGTGGCGGGATCGCCTGGCTCCCCTCCAAAGGCCGCTCGGGAGGCGGAACGGTCTGGGGGCTCAGAGGAACCCGCCTGCAGGCGAGGGGGTTCAGGCTAGGCTCTGGCGGGCGCTGTCGGGGAGCTAGGTGTGCGCGAGCGCCAAGGCGCCAGGGTTGGTGGGACTCACCGCCGCCAGGGGTCGCCGCACTAACAGCCCAGGCCGCTGGTGGAGCCGATCCGGTCCAGCTTGAGGCCGAAGCAGCCCTTGTTGGAGCCCTTCTTCGAGCCTTTGTTTTTGCGCGCGTTGGGGTTGTCCTGCAGATGGCGGGCCCACGCCACCCGAGGCTTAGGTTCTATTCGTAGGTCCCGGAGGAGTCGCGACTGGTCGCCCTTGGGGTTGGCGCCGCCACCCCCGGGAATCTTGTCGCGCTTCTTCTGACCGCCGCCCTCAGCCTGGGACACGGCCAGCTCCTCCCCCTGCGGAGTTCGCGGGATCTGTCGGAGGGAGAGAGATGGCAGGTGAAGGGAGGGACGCACGGCGGCAGCGTGGGGGGAACTTTGCGGGGGCCCCGAGGCTCGCTCCAGCCCGACGCGCTCGCCAGCGCTGTTTGTCGCTTCCGAGCCACGAGCGTGGCCCTCCAGGGGCAGGGCACTTCGGCCCTGCATCCACCTGCCACGCGGGTGTCTCGTGCCCTCCCCGCTTCGGCCTCTCGCCCGGCTGGCCACCGTGGGGCCATGGCTGCGCGTCTGTCCACATTCTCTGGAGGCTGCGGACGTGGACCCCCGAACCCCGGCTCCGAGGGCTCCCCGGCTCTCACCCGCGCACAGCTCGGAGGAGAGGGCTGCCTTCCCACCCTCTCTGCCCCCTCTGGCGGGGCCGCACCCTCCTGGACCCCCAGCCCCCCCCCCCGCCACGCACTCCCCGCATCTCCCCGGCAGCACCCACCTTCGGCGCCGCCCCGGGCTTGGCCTCGGAGGGCCGCAGCGACAGCAGCATGAGCAGCAGGACGCAGGCCAGCAGCTGGGAGAGGTGCATGGTGGCCGTGGGGTGGAGCGGCGCACACGGGCGGCGGCGGCGCGGGCAGGCGAGTCGGAGCGCGCGGAGCGGGCTGGCGCGGCGGCGGCGGCGGTGCTGCGGACGCGGGTCCCGGAGCTGCGCGGCGCCGGCTGGGTGCGCTCTGAATCCGCGGCTCGGCTCGCGCCTTTATAGCCCAACCTGCGGCTGATGTCATCCTCCCGCCCACCGGGCCGCCCGGGCCAATGGCACGCGCGCCGAGGGCCAGGAGCGGGCCGCGGGGGCTCCCGCTCTGTCCCCACTCTCCTCTCACCCTCCCCCGAGGGATCCCGCGGCTCGGGCGGGCTCCCTCCCGGCTGCGCTCCGAGCTGCACAGCGGCGCGCACCGGGGGGCAAATCTATTCGCATCGAGCGCGCGCCTTGGCATGCGGAGCGGCGACGTTCCGGGTGCCCTGCGCACACAGTAGGACCTCAACACACACCCTCTCCCTAGAAGGGCTCAGTTTCCCTCTCTGCAGGTGCAGAGACAGGCTCAGAGGGATTCAGTCACTTGCCCAAAGTCACACAGCTAGAAAGTTGGCACAGCCCGAAAGCCACTCAGATCTGCCTTGTTGCCAAACTCTGACCCCATCACCCTGGCCTGGCCTGGCCTGGCCTAGCTCTGAGGTTCCCCCTTTCACCTGCTCGCCTGGGAGCTGGGATCGCACGGACGCCTTTGGGATGGGGAGGCAGAGAATGGGATCGGACGTGTGGGTGCAGAGAGCGCGGGGTTCGCCGGAGGCCGCAGGGGGGAGCGCAAGTCCACCAGAGAGTGCAAGCTCTTTGCCCTCGAGCATGTGTGAGAGCGAGGAGCCGGCCAGGTGGGCTGCCAGCGCAGGCCAGAGGCGCGGACGTCCACGCGCGCGTGCGGTGGCATCGTGCGCCCGCCACGGGGGCTGTAAGTGCGCGCTCAGCCGGGGCCGGCCATGTACCACGTCCGCGTGTCTGAGCCCGCACTGGCTTCTGTGTGCACCCCACGGTGCGCGCTTGACCTCGTGTGCACCCACGCGAGGATCCGCAGGGGGGCTGTGTCCGCTCCAATGTCCTGCGCACCTGCACAGGCTGGAGAAGGAGCTTTACCCAGCCCGAGCCGGTCTGGCTGCGGTGGGCCCGCGTTTTCGCCAGAGGGGTCTCCATCGTACCTGTTGGACACCGCCACAGCATCCCTGCCGCTCAGGACACCCTGTCCCTGGGCGGGGCGTCTCGATCCCTCGCGCTTTGGGATGGGCGGAGAAGGCGGAGAACCGGGGAAGAGAAAGGAGGGGTCTCCAGGTGGGCGATGAAAGGCCCCCCGCTCTGCATACTGGCCAAAGAAGAATGTAACCAATCTGCGACTTCTTTATTTACTCCAGCTTAAGGGCCCGGGCCGACTGACGCGACACCCAGCCACTGGACCTGTTTCCAGCGGGGCACAGCCCGGGCGCCGTGGTTCAGGCACTAAAACGACCCCACCGGATGCGGGCGCCAGAATGAGCGTTTTTCAGGGAGTCGAAGCTGCGCCTGAGGCGGGAGGGCGGCTGGGGTCAAGAGGGGCCGAGACAGACCAGTGCCACCACGCGATGGCTCCACCGCGCGGACCGGGGGCCCAGAGCAGGCAGGCACCGCCACTACCTCTCCCTCTCCGCTCTTTATTTCCCGCCCTAGCACTCGGGGTCCGACAACCCACGGTGCCCTAGGCCCCTTTGTTTGGGAAGTAACCTATACCTGGAAGCCTGAGTTAGGATGGAAGAATTTCCTGTTTTGTTTTTTGTTTTTTGTTTTTTGTTTTTTTTTTTTGAGGAGGATGCAGACATGGACAGAGGGCATCCTTTATGAGTTCTGGCGAGTTGATTTCACCACCTCCACGCAGTCCCCCGGGATTGCCTCGCTGAGGTACCATCCACAGAGTGGAACCACTCTTTCATTAGAGAAGAAAGGAAGAGGAACAAGAAGCGGGGAGAGGGAAGGATCTCCAGGTGGGTAGGGAAAGTTCCCTCTCCTCTTTTGTCTACTGGACGTAAAGGAATGTAATCAACCAGGCATTTCTCTGAGACTTGCTTTATACCGGGCTTGAGGAGTCAGGCAGACTGACTTCAGAGTCAGGCACTGGGCTGGTTCCTGAGGTCAACAGCTCCAGCCTCTGAAACCCCTTATTAAGGTGACCTGGGATCTCCGATCTCCTCCTTCTGTTTGAATGTTTGTAGGCTGGTTCTTCCTGTCTTCTGCGTTTCTTGGATATATTTGGTGACAGGCAGGTAACTATTTCGTCTCCCTCTCTTTGAGCTTCGAGACTAAATTAGAGTGAACTGTGGAGCCATCTCCCCTGGGGCGGGCCGTGCAGTGGCTCCGGCTGAGCTGGGGCCTGGGAGGAGATGTGGGTGCGTGAGTGAGCACTGGCCTGGAGGCGCTCTCGGGGAGGGAGGTGGTCAGCGCTTGGCCGTCTGCACGGACGGTTTCACCTGCCCCTTGCATGAGAAGCTGCAGAGGAGGCTTTGGGCCCCTCCCGGCCCTCGGGTCCCTACTTCCTGCTGAAACCCCATGAGATCCACTTCTGCTCAGGCCTGGGAAAGCCGGACCCACTGAGCAGCTGAACATGAGTGGCTCGTGGCACTTGATTGAATGATTAGTGTGAAAACTTATGGCCAAAGAGACAGAAAAGGACACTAGGCTTGGAAGCCTGGAGATTCTGTAGGGAAGCCTGTCATGTGTTACTTTTCCACCCACTGATTCCCCAAGGATCTACTGAGTATCCAGGGATACTAACAAAGTGCCATTCCAGCTGGGAAGAGACCCTGGGGGAAGCAGATATGAACACTAGGCTGAAAAGGATGGTGGCAGGGAGGCAAGCAGGGTGGGCTTCCTGGAGAAGGAAAAGCCTGGGCTGAACCAAGAAAGGTGACCCCGCAGGAGGAGAGAAGGGAAATCTAGATGGAAAACAGGATGACTCCCTTTGGGCCAACAGGGAATGAATGATGCACTCAGGCTCAGAGGGGAGCAGCAAGAGTAAAACCGTCAAACCAGAACTCTCCCTCCCTCTGGAACAGCGCCCCCTCCTGGCCCTGGGGCCAGACAGGAGGATTCTCAGGCACACAGAGGAGGGAAGGATCGCTCAGCCGCCCATCTGTTTTCTCTGCAATTATTTCATCCCAGGGGCCCCCTCCCAGCTGCATAACTTCTCAGAGAGGACACTGAACAGGCGGTGAACAGATCTCACGGAGGCCGGGCAGGGAAATTGCAGCGGGACCCTGGCCAAGTCCCATCACTGCACGGGGCCTTCGGTTTCACCACCTATAATTGGGAAAAAGCTGTCTTTACCTCCCGGGTGGGAACAGAGTGAATCAGGGGGCCGGAGGAGAGGCTTCTGGGTGAAGGCAGGACAAAGCAGCTGTGGCAGAAGAGGTATCTGAACGTTACCGTACAAATGCACACTCTCCCAGACGAGGGGGGAATGGGGATTCTGGTCCTCTGAGGTTTCCTGAGACTGTTTGGTGGTGGACACCCATGGAGGACGCAGAGGCCATGGCCTGGCCAGGTCTCCTGGAGCTTGGTACCTCCTCCACCTCCTCCAGGAGTCCTGCGCCAATGGGACCTGACCTTAGCTGAGGAGCTAGAGGCCAAGGAGGCATCATTCACCCTTCCTGGGCCCGAAATTCCAGGAAAGCTTAACTTCATCGTGCCATGAGGTCTTTGTCTGACCCCAGGACACCCCCACCTGACGAGCCAGCTGCTCTCCTTGTCCTTTCCCAGGGGCCCTGCCAGCACCTGCTCCAGATGGCCTCCAACCCTGCTGTCCTACGCAGGCCCGTGACGTCAGAGTTTATCCCTCTTTTTTTTTTTTTTTTCTTTTCAAATGAAAGACACAAAGCTTTAACAGACAGGCTCAGTTTCCTCGGGGGGAGCAACTGCTCCCCTACATGGCTATCGACAGGCAGGTGAGGCAGGGGAGGCTGAGGCCTAAACCCTGAGAAAGTGAGCAGGGTGGTGAGTGAGGGGGTCCCCCCACCCGCCCTGCAATATCCAGACCTCACCAGATGTTTGCAGAAGGAACAGCCTTGCTGCCAGGCCCTGTGCCTCGTCGGGGCTCTGCATCTTTTCCAGGCAGGGAGCTGCTTGCTCCCTGCTGCTCTGGGGGGTCCCTGCAGTGAACCCACCTTCTTGGCATGTACCTGGAGGAAGGGGTCTATTGTCTAGTCTTGGAGACCGTGTTTCAGATTTGGTGGACATCACAGTCTTCCAGGATGGGGGCTTCTCCCTGTGGATAGAAGGGGCCCCAATGGTTTTACAAGAGCTTGGTGCCTTCACAGAAGGGATCAGGGTCCAGGGCCACCAGTCAGCCCCGGGAGCCACGTCTCTGGGTTTTCCCAGCTGGAGACTCTATAGATTTCTGCCCCCAGAGTGTGTGATCACCGACTACGTTCTGGCGAGCCGACGATTGCTAAAATGAGAATGACCAGAAAACACTCGCAAGAGAGACAACTAAACCAGATGCTAATGAAGATTAGCGGGAACATATTTTTTGCAATCTGGGCTCCACAGAGATTGCAAAACACTTTTAAGCCCAAAGCCAAAAAAAAAAAAAAGTCCAAAACCCATAAATTGTTTGACAACCACCCTTGTGCCTGTGTGAATCCTTTGTGGGCCCAGGATGCGATATCACACAACAAACTTTTCCTCCTGGACTGCCTGGGAAGAGCGCTGTGTCCCAGTGCAGGCTGGCCAGGAAGCCGGGGCTTACACCTGCAAATGACGGCCTGTTTTGCCTTGTGGATGAAATAATTAAAAGAGAGGAGGCTTCAGCCTGGAGTTCAGTAGGGTTCAGAACTTCTGATCAAGAAGCCGGCTGGGGATCTTGGGTACCATGGAGGTGATGAGGCGGCGAGGCGATGGTTTTCTGGGAGGAGGGGACACATGTCAGTGGGTTTCTGCTGCCTGGCTTCCCCAGCCTGCTGGAGAAGCGGAAATGGCAAATGCTTGCTTGCCGAGCCAGCCCTGCTGACTGCGCATGGGTGTGTGACCTGGACGCCCCCAGGCAGATGTGACAGATTTGAAATTGGGGGCTATTGTCTCAGAGAAGCCAGGGCCACGTGGAATGCCCTTCATTAAACTGTGAGAGCAGGTCCTAGGCCACAGTGGCAGTGGCAGTGGCCTCCACTGTCCTGTGTCGGGGTTGTCACAGACATAGCATTATCATAAATACTGGCAGCAAGGACAGGGCTGAAGGCCTCACCAGACCCTTTCTGCAGCTCGATTGGTCCTGGGTGGGTTTTTTTTTTTTCCCCAAGACTTCTCGATCATCCAATGCCCTTTTAATAAATTCCTTTTCTGCTTCACTCGGCCAGAATGAAGCGCCTTACAAGGGAGCACCCAGAGTGATCCCCAGCGTGACCCTTAGCCTCAGTGCCAGGTCACTGCTTGGCCTCTGCAACATTTCACGTCTGAATAACTGGTCTGCCAGAGCCCTGCCGCCTCCAGGCAGCCCCTGCTGCGAGGGTGGGGGTGTCAGGCCTTCTCCTGCACCTTCAGGGATGGCTAGAAGGGCATTGGGGACAGACAGGCAAAGAAGCACAATGAGGAGGGGCCTGGTGGCTCCTCTATGGATAGCAAAGCCAATCATCAGGAGAACGTTTGATGATTGCGTCCGGGCTGACTGTTGCTGGCTGAGCATGTCTTGAAAACGCATGTTTTAAATCATTTTTTGAGATGATTTAGAATATCACGTCGATGCTATAGAATTAGACAGTCCCTGACCCTCGCTCACAGCCTGGCGCGGGAGAGTTAACTTTGGTACAATGAATGTAGCATATGCTCATGCATATTACTAAACTGAGCAAATATTTCTAACTTCAGCACCTTCTTACCCCATTACATCCAAATGTGTTTCCCAAGCAGAATAGGCTGCAGAATATTCTACAGCGTGGTGAGTGATGTGTGATGAGACCATGCAGGAAGCTGAGTGGTGGCTGAGCGGCGGTGGCGGTGGGGGTGGGGGCTGGGAGCCTGCAGGCTGGCCTGCGGGTGGGGGGGTGCCCCGCTTCCCAGAACAGAGGCCAGATTGTGGATCCAGACGGCAGGGCGCTGCCCCTTCCCTTTGCCCCTTTTGCCCTGAGGGGTCGTGGACTCCGAGGGAGGAAGCTTATACTCTGGACACTCTGGGCCCACACTTCCGGGGGGGTCAGACCCCACCTGGACCGTGGGCAGGACGTTCTCTCTTTGTCCCCTTGAATTTGCATCCAGCGAGGACTGCAGATGACTGCAGGGCCACCGAGGGGAGGTCAAACCCCGGGGGGTGGCAGTGTCGGTGTGGGCTCGTGGCTGGGTCTGCTCACCCGGACCCTCCTGGGAGGGAGGCGAGGCTCCCGGAAAAGGACGTGGGACACTAGGGGCACAGGAGACCCTCCAGGACAGGCTGGTTTCTGGCAGGAGGGCCTCTTGGCCAGGACCTGAGGTGGCGTGGGGTGGCCTGGGCGTCTCTCTCTGTGATGACTCCACTGATCTCCAAGGCTCTTCCTGGCCCTGTAGATTCAGCACAGACAGTGGGGGTGGGGGTGGAGCAGCTTTGGAGTCCCACAGCCTCCTGAGCATGTCCCTGTCACAGATCTAATACCACAGGGGCCTCCTTCGCTGCCTCTGTCAGCTTCTCAGGGTACTCCTGTGTCTATCTCAGTAGTCCCAGCTCCTTGCACACTGCCTGTCTGTCACACAGTAGGTGCTTCATAAACCCCAAGGCTGAAGGCCAGCACTGCGCTAGGCCTCAGGGGGGCAGCAGGGTCAGAGACGGCCTCTGCCCTCACAGAAGGAAGGTGCTGGCTGAGCGACCAGACACCCCATTCTGCAGATGGGGCCGCAGAGGCCCTGACTGGTTACCGGATCTGCCCTCAGCCACACACCGGGCTGAGCAGGCTGCTCGGGCCCAACGGGTGAACTGGCCGAACTCCAGTGAGTCATGGGGATAGGGCCGGGGGGCAGCGCCCCGGCTTCGGCGAGAACATCTGCTGAGAGGAACAGCTGTCTCCACCCCGCGCTGAGCGGGCTCCCGTGGGAATGTGGTCTGTGGCTTGGCAGAGAGACGCACGCAGCTCCTCCACCGTCCGTGGCCGTTTCCAGGGTGGGGACGCTCGGCGTTCTGGGGCCTTTGTCATAGCTGTCATCGGCCAGTCCTCTGGTACTGCACTGTCCCTTCTTCCCATCCTTTCCTAGTTTAATCTCTGAGAGTTCTGGAAAGGACAGGGCCGGATCAGCTGACAATACTTCGGTCATAAGGTTTGGGAGACAGAGACACCCCTAATGTCAGGAGGTGGACACTTTTTGGGGGCCAGCGTGAGTTAGGTGGCCTGGGGCCGGGGCTGGCTGGGGCAGGGCTCTGAGAGGGTGAGGGGCGTTGTTCACAGGGACAGGGCAAGAGGTGAGGCTGAGGCAGCAGGTGGGGTGAGCGGTCTCCCTTGTCACCACCTGGAGTGCCAGCAGGGGGGCCTGGCCTGCAGTGAGTCCCTCCTGCGTGAGATGGAGGAAAGGGACCAGCTCGGACTGTCAGAGAAACCCTCCCTCACGCCAGCTTTGCGGGCGAGGTGGGGACCCAAGGCTGCCAGGGAAAAGGGACCAGCACCCAGCTGGGCAGAGCCTCCTTTCCTGCCTTGGGATGGGGGTCCTCACAGCTTCGTGGGGTCTCCTCTGCCAGACACCCACCTGGGAGGTGGCTGCTGGGTTAGGGCCGCTGCTGAGCGTGGGACTGAGCCAGAAACAAGACAGTGGCTCAGACGTGGCCGAGACTCAGAGCCCAAGCAGGTTCTGGACTCACAGTGGCTGAGCGGTCTCCAGATCAAAGCACGGCCATGACAGTGGGGGCAGGGGCAGGGCTGGGGGCATCCTGGCCAACACCCCCCGGGACTTTGGCTGAGCTCACACAATTCTCTGTCAGATGTGGAACCACGGAGTGGGAGTGTGGGCAGCTCTGTGTCTCCGGGGGCGGGGGCAGGAGGCAGGAAAGGAGCTGTCCCCCGCCGCAGTGAGCTGGCCCAGGAGAACTTGCCCAGAAGCGATGAGCTCATGGGCACCAGTGCAGAGCTGGGTGGTGACAGGAAAGGAATGGCAAGTGTTCGCTGAGGACCTGGAAGCGTGAGACTTTCACATGAGCTCATGCGATAAGATGCTCGGGGGACCTGGCCAGGCCAGGAGCCCTCCGCCAGCTGTGTTCTGCATCCCGCCGCCGGCCCTGCCCGCCTCTGCCCTCCACACACTTGCTGTCACTTACTTGCAAACGGGGGGGTTGAGCCCTACGAATCCAGCCTTGAGACGACCTGGGCAACGCTGAACTATTTTGGATGGAGCAATGAAGCATTTTTTAAAAATTGATCCTGTTTTATTTTTCTTTTGTATAGAATATTGACCTAATGTTACAGTTGAACCCCCCTGCCCAAGAAATGTCAAACTGACAGCAAACATACTCTCCTAGGTTTTTCAGATCCTTTCAGCACAATTCACGCATAGTTGGAGTCTAAGTGCAGACAGTATCTTGTGATCAACTTTTCCATGTAACGTTATTTTGTATAACCTCTTCCGTGGTTATATCACAGTGTGCAATATAACAGTTCTCAGTCAGGAGCTGGGCTGTATTCAGTGTCGCGTGTTTACAAATGACACAGGTAAAAACATCTTATATAAATAATTTTTCTCTTTTCTTTCTCCCTCCCTCCTTTCCTCGCTCCTTCCCTCTCTCCCTCCCTCTCTTCCTCCCTTCCCATCTCTCCCTTCCTCTCATCCTTTCTTCAGTCGGAGGACCTGCTGGTTGATGTGAGCACTGCGCTGGGAACTTTTTATCGGCTCTGGGCCGATGACCATCATCTGGTGTGTATTTAGCGTGTTCCTTTCCAGCAGCTCGGCTAATGCTGCATCTATATTTGTACTTGCTGGACACTCTCAGAGGTGCCGTAAGCATAGAAAGTCCTCTAATTTCTCAAGACTTTCTTGAATAGCTTTATCAGTTTGCTAAATATTTTGATATTATTATTTTTCAGATTTACCACGAAGTGTTCTTTTACACCACTGTTTTCTTTATGTTTGTATACAGATGCTTACACGTTTTTAAAGTGTATTATATTCTCGTAGCCTCCTGTACTGTCCTCTAATTTCATTCTTGGACAGTTACTTGACTCAGAATTTCTTCCCAGGGCCATTTGTTCCTGGAGGGCCCCCCACTGTACCCCCAGCACCCAGTCTGGCAATGTCCCCAACAGAGGATAAAAGAATAGACCATAAAGTGGGTTCCATTATTATGAATTGGGTATTTTTACCTACAGCAGAGATAGGACACTGAGCTCACGGATGTTAAGTATTTGAGTAAGCACCTGGGGTGGGACCGAAACTCAGAGGTCTGTCTGCTCCGACACCTGCACCTCGTCCTGTCACCAGTGTCTCAGTAGACTGGGTGAGCACACACTTCCGTATTTTTCTATTGTGGGTTTAAAAAAATGGTTCTCTGTGTGTATATCTGTGTGCATTTAACTTTAACCTGTCTGGAATGTTATGTGGTAAATGGTCTGAGTAAGGATTTGCTACTCACATGTCATTATTATCCACTTCCCATGTGAACTTCATGATAAGTTTTCTTTCATCGTTTTATTTTCCCTTGATCTGCTATATATTAAACTCAAATAAATGTGTTCACATCTGCTCGACCACAAGATTTGGACATCTGCCACGAGTGTTCTACAGGCTGGTAGGTAGGTATTTTCCTGGTTTTGTCCTAAATAAAAAAAATTTCTAAACAGTTGTTTTTCCATATAAATGTTTTTATTACTTTATAAACTTTTATAAAATTAATTTTATTTTCTTATGGAGTTTTAATTTTATTGCATTGTGGTCAGAGAATAGAATTTATAATATTTCTAGGATTTGAACTTTACTGAGATACCTGAATACGTGTTATTTTTATAAGTATTTCATGGGCACTTAAAAATAGGGCTATTCCTTGTAGTTCTACATAACTATATATTGGTTTATGTCCTCATTTTTCACGGCATTCTAATGTATGGAGGTCTCATAATTTAGTCACTTCCTCACTGATGGATTTTTTTAGGTTGTCTCCACATTTTTACTATTATGAATGTAACGACATGATCACAGATGAGCTTAGATCTTGCAGTATATTGTGATTATCTTACTGGGGCTGACCCCAGCCAGGTCTGCGGGGGAGGGGCTGCTTTTGCAGTGATTGGTCAATTCTACTGTCAGTTAATGACCCGGGGTAGGAAATGAAGATTGGGGAGGGTGGTGGAAGAACATCCTCCTTTTGGAGCTGATGGTTGGGTCAGTTGGGCCCTGGGCTAGTTCCTGATGGGAGGTGGGGTGGGTGTCTGTGCCTGCCCCTGGTGCCTCTTGGTGGGTGACCCTGGGCTGGGGCTGGGCCTGCACTGGCCATCAGGGTGCTGTCTGTGCTGTGCTTGCTGTCCGGTCTCTGGCACCTTTGGAGAGATTGGCCCTTGCTCGACTGTGAAAAGGAAGAACCGGTCTCATGTTCTGGATGGAATAGCTAAGGGAGGCCATGTCCCTTTCCTCAAGGCCAGGTCACAGGTAACAGGAGCGTTACTTGGTCAATAGGTATCCATCCGTTCATAAAGGCTTTTCATGCATATTGACAAACTTCTCTCCAAAGGGTTTATATTATACATGCTTACACTCTTCCCACCAACTGCGTGAAAAGTCATTTTCCTGGAGCCCTCACCAACATTTCGTTGGTGAGAAAAGACATCCCATGAGTTTTGTTGTGGTGGTGCTGTGTGTGTGATTTTTTAAAAAATTTTTTTTCTCTCTTTTCTCTTTTCTTTAATCTTCCCTAGGTTACTGGTGAGATTGAACACCCTCTCATGAGGTCACTGGCCATTTACAAATCTCGGTTAGTTACTGCTTCATATCTATAGCACATTGTTAAAAATTTCCACATATGAACCAGGTTAAACATTAAGGAGATATCTGTTAACCCGCAGATGCCTCCTGCTGCTGCCGTGGGCATTCCTTGCTCGCCCTGCCAGTCTTACTGGTCACAGTGCCAGGCTATGTGACCCTTTGGGGGTTCCTCACAGCCAGTTCCAAGAGAAAAGCCTTAGACCCCAAGAGGCCATTCTTGGGACATCTTGGGTGTACAAGGCCATGAAATTTGCAGCCAAGATTCCACAAAGACCCCAGTTCTTGATGGAGCCGCTCCCCAAGATCCAGCTAGTCTGGTTCCCGTGACCTGAATAAAACACACCTGGAGAGAAGGGAGGTGGGATGGTCCCAGCTTGCCTGCACCTTCAGACTTTGGGCTGACAGAGGAAGCCAGCTGGCCACGTGGGGGTGGAGGGGAATCTCTCAGCTTCCTCCTGAGGATGGGTGGTTTGGGGACAGCCTTGCCATCTCACAGGTGGCAGTGCCCTGATGGCAGGCAGAACCAAAAAAAGGAATGGAGGGAGAGACTGGCTTCCAGGCTATTATTCTCCCAAATGCACCATCATCCTTGCCTTGGCCTCCTCCAAGAACCGCCCCCCACCCCTGCCCCGGAAGACGCCCCCTCCTCTGGTTTCCTTAGTGGGTCTGGTAGCACAACAAGAACATTTAGCTAAAAAACACAAACGTCTACTTGGATATAGGTATTTTCAGACTGAAAACTTGCTCTTCTCTGCAGACAGAAGGCCCAGCTGATGGGGAAGATGTTGGCCAATATTTTCAGAGTTCAGTGACTATTTTTCCTTCAGGAAGAGCAAAAACCATGACACCTGAATCAGGTGAATGAGTTCATTGTTTGTTTATCTTAACATTTTTTTCCCATGGCTGAACGCTTGCCATCCATAATGTTGAGACAAAACTGTACATGGTTTTCCTGCGTCTGACAAGATAATTCTGGTGAATGTGAAGTTTGAGAATTTGGTTAAGAATTCTCACGGTTAGTATGAGGCCGTGGAAAGCCCCAGCTTCCACCTACTGGCTGTCTGCAGGGCCTGGCCCTGTGGATAGGCCTCCCTGCAGTGGGACGAGAGGACATGAGGGATTCTAGCACAGCAGCAAGAGAAACCGCTCAATCAATGGGGGAAAAATGAGAAGGGGGAACCGAGACGCACATGTAAGAGTGATGCTGAGCAGAGCTCTTGAGGACAGGTGATGTAGCTTGTTCTGGCGGTATCTTTAGGACTCAGGCCATTGCCAGGTGCCTTATCCCCATGTCACACACAAGCAAACTGAGGCTGACCAAGTGGTTCGCCCAACGCCATGAGCTGTGGGTGGTAAAGGTGGAATTTGAACCTCTCTGAACTCTCGTACCTGCCTGCCTTCACGGAGAGCAGGCACCATGAAAATGTTGATGGGATGGATGAATGGACGATGGGTACCGGGATGGAGGAAAGTGCTAGCAGAGAGGGGAATTGGGAGCTGCTGGACAGAGATTGGGGGAAATCTTTTCACTAGCTCTTCTGAATTTTGCATGAAATGAGTATATTATCTCTAAAGAGAAATACATAAAATAATGAGAACTAATATCTCCCAAGCAGAAGAAAAGGCCACTTTTGTAGGACTGGAAATCAGCTTAGCTACTGTTCTCATTTTTTTTTCCCAAAATAAATATTCTAAGCCCAGCATGATGTCTTGGCTGCTGTTCTATTCTTATACATTAAAAAGAAATGAGGCAAAATGAACAGGAAATTGTTTACAGCAAGGATGATAGAAAATGGTTAAAATTACACTTTAACAAGAGACTTCACAAATTAGTCGAATAGAGGATTCTTTAAAGTCATAAAAAAACAATATGCTCAGAAGAAAATACATCTATAGCTTCTAAGAGAAGTCGAAACATCTCCAATAATCACACAAATGTAAATAAAACATAAATGAAATGCTATTTTCAATCACTAAAGTAGTTTTAAAAAAGTATAATACTCAATTTTGACAAAGATAGTGAAATTAGTGTACATTGTTTTTTGGGAGCATTAAATTTGTGTAACAGATATTTGAAATAAGGATTGGATATATATCAGTTGTCATAAAAATGTTTATAACCTTCGATTATGGAATCTTGTTAGTATATTTTATCTAAGAAAAAACCCAAAATGAGCTTAACCAAATATACAAAAGATGTTACTACCCCATTATTTATAATGCTTCAATACTGAATGGAATTATTGTACATAAACTTAATGGAATATTATATAGTCTTTGAAATTATTAAATACATATAATTTTTTCAAAAGAAATAATGCATGTGCAAAGATTCAGTTACATAGATGTTTATTAAACATTGTTTATGATAACAAAAGATAGGAAATAACCTATGTATCTAACAACATGGCGTAATTTTGGTCAAATAATGGAAAATTCATAATTGGGATACTACACATTTATTTAAATTAATGCTATAGAATGATACTTATTGACATGTTAATGTGAATATTATCAAGTTTTTGAAGTGAAAAGTTACAAAACAATGTTAAAGTCTATTCCATTGAGGACTCACACTTTTCAATTTCAAAACTTACTACAAAGCTCTAGTAACCGGGACAGTGTGGCACTGGCGTAAAGACAGATCAATGGAACTGAAGCGAGATCCCCAAAATAAACCCATGTGGTCAGTTTATTTTGGCGAAGGTGCCAAGATCATTCAAAATAGTCTTTTTAACAAATGGTGCTATGACAACTGGATAACCACACATAAAAGACTCTCTAAAGGTAGACACCTATCTCATATCATATACAAAAATTAAACCAAAATGGGTCAAAGATCTAAATGTAGGAGCTAAAACTATAAAACTTCTAGAAAGAAACATAGGTATACATTTCATGGCCTTGAATTAGGCAACAGTTTCTTAGATATGATACCTAAAGCACAAACGACCAAAGAAAAAATAATTCGAACTTCATCAAAATTAAAACTTTTGTTTTGCAAATATATCTGCAAATCATATATTTGATAAAGGCCTTGTCTCCAGAATATATAGAGAATTCTCACAACTCAATAATAAAAAAACAAGTAACTCAATTAAAAAAATGGGCAGAGGACTTGAATAGGCATTTCTCCAAAGAAGATTTACAAATGGTCAATAAGCACGTGAAAAGATGCTCACCATCATTAGCCATTAGGAAAATGCAACTACGGTGAGATGCGACTTCACTAGAGGAGACACTACTGCATTAGAATGGCTATAAGAAGAAATAGAAAACATCAAATGTCGTCAGGTTCATGGAGAAACTGGAAACCCACACATTGCTGGTGGGAATGTACAATGGCATAGTTACCATATGACCCATAAACATAAGATTCCACTCTTATGTTTACGTATACCCCGAAGACCTGAAAACGTATGTTCATGCAAAAAGTTGTACTTGAATGTTAATAGCAGGATTATTCATAATAGTCAAAAGTGGAAGCAACCCAAATGTCTATCAGCTGATGAACAGATAAACAAAATGTGGTAAATATACAATGGAATATTATTTAGCTATAAAAAGGAGTGAAGTACTGACTCATACTGCAAGATGGTTGAGCCTTGAAAACCTTATGCTAAGTGAAGGAAACCAGTCACGAAGGACCATGTATTGTTTGATTGCGTTGATACAGAATGTCCAGCATGGGGCAAGCCATAGAGACGGAAGGCAGAGTGGTAGTTGCCTAGGGCTGGGAAGATGGGATGGAAATTGTGGTGACTGTTAATGGGTATGAAGCTTCTCTTTGGTGTGATGATATGTTCTAAAATGGTGGTGATGATGGCACAACATTATGATTATACTATAAACTACTAAATTATATATTTTAAGATGATGAATTTTGTTATACAACTCGTATCTCAATTTAAAACTTTCAGAAAAGTATATCCAATCAAATCCAAATGTCTGTCTGTCTGTCTTATCTATCTATCTCTGGTTGGTAGAATTACACATTTTTAGTTGCTTTTTAATAATTAAATGTATCATCTAAGTTATTGCCAACGAACATTTGTAATTTGTGTAATAAAAAAAGATAAAACTCTAAAACAAATATAGGAAGTACTAAGATGCAATTTATAAAAGTAGGGACGTAAAATAGTTTTCCATTCTGCAACTATGCAACATGAATAGTTCTAGTAATAAAAAATAAAATAAAATAAAAATAATGGTGCAAAAGTGGTAAAATTATGGATGAAGTAAACTTTTTGAAACTTTTTTTATTACCATCTTTAGTTTTACATGTAGGAAATGACCAAATTTGCCTCACAAAATGAGTGTTTTTTAAATTTTATATCGTAAGTGTTAATACAACATCAAGTGTTTTTCTAAAAATGCACTCACTGATTCTACAAATCTTCATTGAATGTTTTCTCTGTTTCTTCCTTGACTATTCCTTTTGTCAGTCTTTCCTTGTGTTCTGAATTTTTCTTTCCTGTGTTTATTTTATTCAAAATTGTTCATTTTCTTTAATATTTGAAACTTATTAGGGTTTATCTTTGACTGGTATTTCCTAATAACTGAAAATTTTTTGTGTTTAATATAGTCTTCTGCATTTTCTCTTGTATTCTCTTGGCTATACTAGTGGTTTGTAAATATTAGTTAATTTTTAAAATATCACTTGTTTATTAATCAGATATTTTATTATTTCCTAATTTAGTTATTTCATATTTATTACTTTCCCTTTTAAATTTGTTCCTTACATCTTTTTAAAATTTAGATGTCACTTTAGTTGTTTTTCTTTCTTATTACCATAGGCATGAAAGACACAGAAGTTCCTCCAATACAGCTTTAACTATGTACTTGGTATCTTTTTTTTTGTTTGTCTTTAAAATAATGTTCCCATATTTGGTGTTGCGTTTTCAACTCATTGTTCCATCACAGTCTTTCTTCCATTCTTGCCTGATCATGTGCATATAGGAGGTATATTGAATTGACTTCTTCTCCAATTCGTTATAGGGAAGTCTGAGAAAATATGTGTAACATTTTTGTGGATCTACTGTGAATATCTTTATCTTCAAAATTGCAATTAATTTTTGTGAAAGCTTCACGTACACTTGAGAAGGCTCTGTATTTTCCCGTTCTTCTCTTTGGATCAGTTCCTCCAATTGTCTCTTTTTGGGGAAGAAGCCATGGAGGTGTAGGGACTTGCCAGCGATCCCTCAGTGGGGCTCGGGCACAGCCTGCATTTAGGGCCGATGAATGGAGTATTGTGGAGAGTTTATGCAACATGCTCCAACAGCACCCTTCCCCTGCTGGTGCTCAGTTCCGTTGAAAAGCGACAGAGCAGGGCTGCCTTCGGCCAAACAGCTTGTTTAGCGGCTGCTCTCTCCCTTCTTAACAGCCTCCCCGCTGCACACAGCATCATACTGAGCTGCCGTGGCTGGGCTTCTCTTTGGCCTTGACTAAAGACGGGATTCTTTGCTATGATGCTGGCTTCTCATGAAAGCAGACTTTTCCAGTGGGTCCTGCCGCTGGTGTTCTGGGCATGCCCAGGTATGCTGGAATCCTGGGATGAACATAACTTCATCAGTCAAGCTGGGGCCCGCTACACTTGCTGTTGTGCAAGCCGGATTCATCTGAACTAGGCTTTTAAATTCTTCTCTCTTTTTTACAACTTTTTTTTTGAAAAAATGAGATTCATAAGTGTGGATTTTGTCTTTTGAATCCAGTCTCTGATTTTTTTTTTAAATAGAATTTAGTCCATTTACATGTAATCTTATAATTGCAGTAATGGTGCTATTCTGTATTTTTCTTAGTTAATAAAATTCTTTGTGTTCTCTTTAACTTAACAGAGATTTCTATTGGAAGTTGTGTTTTTTGACTCACTTAAGTGAGACCAAATGTAACATTTTCTGAAGAACACAATTTCCCAGTGTTTTACTATGTTTTCACTTACCCAACAAAAGCCAGACTGTGCTGGTTTCTTTGTTCTCATCCCAAAACGTTTTTCTTTCTTATAAATAGATTCAGAATATTTTTGTCATTCATTCACCTTCTCCGAGTCCTCTTTAGTCAAATCCTCTTCGTTTTGTTTTTTGCATTCTGAAAAGATTCCTCTCCAGTTAAATATTTTAAAATGTGACTATCATATTTAATGACAACTAAACTTTATATCACTAATTTTCAGACTAGGGTATGCATATCTGTGGAGACAGGCTATAGACTGCACAAGATTATCATTTCTCCTTGTCTACACACCCTTCATTGAAATTTTGCCCCTCCCGCAAGTGTGTGCTCTCACACACGCACACACACACGCGCGCGCACGCAGCCCCTAAAGAATGGGTAAACCTGAGTAGCCATAATTCTACTGCGTGAGTCTGTCTCCCTGGTTTAGCTGACGGGCTCCAGCAAACCTCTAAGCCAATTCACAGGCTGGCCTGAGTCAATCAGATGTTTTCTCTCTAGAATTCTAGAGTATAGAGGCTCCATAGCTTTAGGCACTGGAAAGGTAGAGTCATCCTTCACTGAAACTGTTCCCCAACCTTGCCCCAACACACACACACACACACACACACACACACACACACACACACACACCATCCCCTCCTCCCCATTACTCCTTGGAGAAATGCTGATATCTGAAAAGAATCGGGGTTCTGTTTGGAAGAGACCATGCCAAAGCGAAATCTGGAAGGCCACGGTGTCTGCTGCAGGAGTTAGAACAGAAGCTGTGCCATCGGGACCATCCCCTCCAAGACACTTGGTTATCTTACATTCTGAGAGTGACTGTTCAGGATGACTTCTAATGAGATGATATTATCCCATGTTTACTATGTGCCAGGCATATAGTAAGTGCTTTACATGAATCGACTCATTTAAATCTCACATCATTCTCTAGGTGAGCAACACAGAGACATGGAGAGGTTGTGTCACGTGCCCGAGGTCACACAGTGAGTAACTGGAGGAGCTGGGTTTGAACCCAGCAGTTTAGCTCCCCTGGTCTTAACAATGCTATGTCGCATCGCTGCTCTATTGGGATTGGAACAGGAGAGACTCCTTCCTGTTATATTGGCTTTTCATGAGGCTGGTACCTGCCAGGGGGCCAAGATCCAGGAGAAAAGTACAATCTTGTCCTGTAAAGACCTCCCTCTCTGCGGTGAATTCTCCAACAAAACCAAGGTCTAAGCGTTCTGGGTTTGGTGAGCTTCATGCCATTCTTTCTGTTTAAAGTGTAATTAATCATTGTTAGATACCATTTGTAGCTGCTGAGATACAGCTGTGATTAAAACAGAAAGAATGAAAGCAGAAAAAAAAAATGGAAGATCAGAGAAAGAAAAGATTAAAATAGGGTGATGGCACCATAAAAATTAAGACAGATTAGAAAACGTAGGAATGAAAATTGAGAAAGAATAACATTGTAAAGGGCAAACTTTTCTAAAACTCACATTAAAATAGCATGTATGTGAAATAAAAAGTTTAAGCTCTCAAAAATAAAAAAAAAAAAAATAAACCTACAAGTTAAGAATAACATGTTGATCAAATCCTGATAAAATAAAATGAACATCTAAAGATATTTAAAAAGATGAAATTTTAAACCGGAACTAGAAAACCAAGGAGAAATTAAGGTAAAGGCAAAACAAACAAACAAATAAATAAACTAACAAATAAATCAATATTATGAAGATAAAAAAATCTATTTTTTAAAACTAAGTTTAAAGTGGGACAAGAACAAATATAGACTACATTCAGATGAAAACGGCGAGTTGGACACAGTGGTCTGGGTGGGTCTAGGTGTTGCAGCTTAGGAAGCCAAGAACAACTGACACGGTGTTTGATGACAAATATTTTCTGCTTACTCACAGCTCTTAGCCCACAGCAGTATCAGCCTGCACAGGTACGGAGCGTGGTGCTTTAACGCATCCCAGCATCCCACGGCAGAGCTGGGGCTTTCCAAAGTTGCACCCCCAGGGCAGCAAACACTCCTTCACTTTGGTTCTTGGAGTAAGCTCCATTCTTGGTCCTTTCATTATCTTTTACTTCTTTTGAGGTGAAATTAGCATGTGAAAGGCATGAATAAATTTCATGTTATCGCCCTGAAGTTCTCTAGTGTTTGGTTATTACACTCCACACACACACACACACACACACACACACACACACACACACACACACACAGAGCCTTTTATCGCCTTGCTTCATCGCTGAGGTTGCAACACTTCTTACTCAGCCCGAGTTGCTTGGTTATTTGTTCCTTTCACTGTAATTGGTGAAGGTGGCATTGGGTGGGGAGCATGAGGCCATCTACAGGGCTTGCTCTTGGACTGGGCCGTTAGGGTGAGGGGGAGGTGATAAGGGAAAGTGGAGATTCAAGGATGCCTCCCAAGTGTCTGGGTACCTGCCTTTGTGATGGGGTGGATGTCAGCACAGGAGAAGCCCAAGTGGTGGTGGTGGTGGTGGTTAGGAATCTGGTTTGGGCTGGGACTAGAATACTCCGGGGGCAACTATAGCTGTCTATAACCCCTAAGTGCCCTTTAAGGCTTGAACTTCATACCAGACACAGTTCTTTCCAATGTCAAAATGGGATTCTCTGGAGGCAGCAGATGGCTCATTTCATTTACTAACAGGGCATGATAATTCTGGTCCACCACTCATGGGTATTGGGGGGCATTCCTCAAAGCATTTTGCATCATTAATTGGACATCCATCATCCAGAGACCAAAGTCAGACAAAGCACATCACCTGGAACCTTCTATGCCTCACCACCCTGGAAGTAGAGTTCACCAATAACTTTCGGCAGTTCTTTAAAAACATGCCCTTCATAGCAATGATAAGTTTCTATCTCTTGAGGCACCCCTGAAATCTCCCAGAATCCCAGCCACGTTGAGCCTAATGAATCACCTTGGTGCTTGAACAGTTCTTTAGAATACATGCTGTATCCAAGGCTGCCAGTAGAAATGGGATGGACTTTACTATACTTCATGTATTTGGGCTTCCTTTTTCTACCTTAAAAGTTGACTTGTCCTGTTGACGAAACAATTGGTTTGGCTTCCTTTTATCAAATTATAACATTTTTAGGTTCTGCCTTGCTGGCCCTACACCTAGGTCCCTTGGCTGATATTTTGGTTGTTCCTAAACTCTTCAGCCACACATTTTAAATTTTGTTTACTCCCGCGGATGGCTGTTCACATCCTTTGTAGACAGTTTATAGTCTCTCAGAGAAGAACGATATTTCTCTTTTGGGGGAATTTATTGTAATAACTGGTACAATGGGAATGTACTGAAGCTATGGACTGGAGGCACGCTTGAGGTACAAGCATCTCACCCCAAGTCACTCTGAAGCATCTTGTGGTTTGCCTTTGGCCCACATGAGGCAGCTCTGGGCTCATTTGGCCTAGAGGATGTGGGGATACGTCCACCCAACCCTGCAGCCTTCACACCGGCTGGCACGCCTTCTGCCAGATGTCCAGTCAGAACGGATCTGCCTGATGAACTTCTGTACAGTGATTGTCCTTCCCTTGTTCTTGTCTTTGCTCTTCTATTCCTGTTTACAACTATTTTTGGTTTCCTTGGCTTCATCTCTCCGTTCTGGCTTCTAAACATCTAAAGGATGTTTTCCATCCTTTGTTCTTTTTCTCCTGAGTCTTCCCACCTTTGGCTCCACTGGACACTCCCCTACACACTGAACCCCTGGAACCCCACCAGCCTCTGCACTGAACCCCTAGAGCCCCATCAGCCTCTGCTTCCTGCCCTTCCTGTGCTTCTTCCGTTCTCTACGAATTCTGCCTACATCACAGTTTTGCTGAGGGTTCTGGAGACCTGCGTGAACATTAAAAACCGAAGGCTTTTATGGATTCATTTATTCTCTAAACAAACGTTGAAGCCTTTGTGTGGCAGGCAGTGTAGACACAAGGTTAAATAACAAATATTTTCCAGCATCAAGCTCAGTTAGTAGAGGAATCTTGAATTTGCAAATAGTATGATGACTTTTAAAACATTAAGGTATTCAGAACAATTTATCTTTTCTTTGTATGAAGCATATGACAGTGGACTCCTTCTGTACACAGGCTCAAGCCACTGTCGACTTTGACGGTGTATTCCTGAATTTTGGTTTTGTTACGGTCACCACTGGGCACTTGACCTCCACAGCATTTGACACTGGTGACCACCCGCTTATCGGTATTCTTTCCTTTTCTGCATTCTCAGCAGTCCTTCACCCCAACATTCTGGGTGCTCTTTTGGGGTTCCTTTTTTCACACCTACAATATTGATATGTGTCTCTTTAAAAATTTTATTTATTTATTTATTTTTTAGGTTCTCTCCTCAGCCATCCTCTCTTTCCTACACACCTCCCTGGGTAGGCCGACCTTTCAATGGGTTTCTCAACCAAGCCTACTCTCTGCCCTGAAACGCTCTCTTCCTTACCCTTTTTATTTGGTTGGCGTTGCCACCATCAGTTTTTCCCCACTTGTGTCTGGACAGGTTCCCTCTGCAAGGCTCCCGTCGCTTCTTTGACTTCGCGTGTCCTATCACGCAGGACACTGCCTGCCCGCCCTCCCAGCAGCCTGAGCACTCTGAAGGTGGGCACCCCGCCTGGGGGGGCCCCCCCGTTGTGACCCCAGTGCCGACCCTGCAGCTAGCCCTGGGCCGGTGTCGCTGGGTAAAACCCTGTCACAGGAAAGGGCCGGCGAGGCTGCACCCGGGGACTACGCGCGGGGTGAGGACCCAGCCCGTGGGGGGCCCTGGCGGGGAGGGGGGCACCGACGACGGCTGGCTCCGTAGCGGGGGTTCAGGGCCAGCGGGGCCGGGCGGGAAGGCGTCCCGGAGGTCGCCCAGCGAGAGCCACCAGCTCCAGCAGGTCGCCCCCCACGAGGAGAGACCGGAGGAGCCGCAGGGCCCCTTGCCCGGGTCTTCCGCCGCGGCCGCGGAGGAGCCGCCGCAGACCCCCGCCGGCGCCGCGCAGCGCCTCGCGCGCTCTCTTGGCCCCTCCCGGCCTCCGTTGCGCTCTGCGCCGCCGCGCCCGTGACCCGGAAGTGCTTTCTCCTTAGCAACTGCGGGACCGCGGCGGCGCCGGCCTCCCGGGAGCAAGGGTGAGGCCTCCCGCCCCCTGCTGCGCGCGCCCCACCTCGCCCCCTTCTGAGGTCCGATCCCGGTCCGGCCCGCGGGGCCTCGCGGCCGCTCGTGGGCCGCCGGCGGCGGCCCCGGGCGAGCGTCCTCCGCCTCTGGCATCTCTCCCGGGCCCTGACTTCGCCCCCTGCCCACCCCACGCCCCCTGCTCCCGGCAGACCTGGCCTCCGAGGCCCCGCTCCTCGCCCCACGGCCTCTCCTGTAGTGCAGGGCGGTACGCGAGGAGGAAAACCAGAATTAAACAGAGCCGGGTGCTGTAAAGAGGATGCTCCTCGAGGCTCGGGTCACCTGTGGATGATGTTTGGGATGGGCAGGGAGGGATGGGGCGCCCCAGGAGCCTTGAACAGCAGCCACTCAGCTATAATGCTTGATGTTTGCCTGATGCCTTCCGAAGTGATGTACTGTATCTGCTTGGTGGATTGTGGAGACTCATTGAATTGACTATCTTGAACTGATCCTTTTCTTGGCAATGAGCTGCTCCAGTCTTTAGTGATGTGCAGTTAGTATTCTGTAGCTTAGATTTTGTATCTTCCAGGTTTATACAGAAAGAACTCTCCCTGGGACTGAAGAGGTTTAGGAAAATTTCCAATGAAATTAGCTACGTTGGAGAAAGTAGGGGAAGGTGTTGTTAACGGATTTAACACACTGTCAAAATCGCAGTTGCCTTTTTTTTCCCCCTGGAAATTGACAAACTGAAATTGACATGGAACTTACAGGGGACTGAAAACCTCTATTAATTGAGTGTGTCTTATTTGAGCGTTGGTGGATAACGACCTTATATTTAATCCAATGATGGTGGGACTAAAATTGAGGCATATGAACAATTTTGGGGAATGACATTATTTGGGAATAAAATTCAGGAATATATATATATTAAAATCCATTATTCAAAACAGTGTCATTTCATTTTAGTTCAATGAGTATTTATTAAGCACCTACAGTGTTATATGCCCCTGGAAGGATACATAGAAGAAATGAGACTACACACATTAAATTTTAGGAAAACTATAAAATAGCATTTGTTTAAATGCAAAGTCGGTGGCGGGAGTAATCAGTATGGGTCTGAGTTTTCAGGGGTATGTTGATGGATTATATCTCTAAAGTACAGAAACTATTTGTCTCTTGATTTGTCTTTAAAGTATCGAGACAACTTGCATTGGAGGGGAAAGAGAATCCTCAATACTTTATATTTTTAAGGGTTTGGGTAAAGGTCTCATGTGACATATCTAGGGTCACTCGATTGCAGTATATATTTCTTTCACTCTTGGCACAAATCTGGCAATTTTGTATTTGAGATCTCATATGATGAAGCTACTAGCATGGGGCTTTGCCATTTAGAGATTCTTTCCTCTGCTTCTGCAGATCGTGTCAACTTCTATTGTTGGTGTCTTTTAGGAGACACCACAGTTTAAATAGAGTTAGTTACAGTTTCATACATTCTTAAGAGTCTTGTTAAATGCTTTCCCTTTGCTTCCAGAATGCTTCCTATGGAGCAGGCGCTGTATCAGGAAATACCAAAAGCAACAGTTACTCAGCAGCTAGTAGTTCTGCTTTATCTTTGGTGTGTGTGTTTAACCTACCTGCCTTTGATGCTGAGTGTTTGGCTAGAGACAGAAGGGCCAAAGAAATTTATACAGGTATACTTCTTTTTATTGTGCTTTAGAGGTGTTGTGTGTGTGTGTGTGTGTGTTTTTTCCTGTTTTCTTTTTTTTGCAAATGGAAAGTAAGACCCTCCACAAGCAAAAAGATTGCTACTTGTTTTATTGCGTTACTTTATTACAGTTGTCTGGAGCTGAAGCTGCAGTATTTTTGAGCTATGCCTGTATAGGTGTCTGAATTTACTTTTTTATTTTTTTCTCCTAAGAGTCGCATAGGGATTTTAGGCACCATTTCTTTGGACGTTCTCCAAAGATTCATTTTGCAAAGAGGCATACTCTTAAGGAGACCTCTTGCGATATTTATTGCTTTCTTATATGTTTAGCACCAATTTATTCACTTAGTTAACAAATATTTGAGTGCTTACTTGATACTTGTGTTTGGTATTGAAAATGGGGGAGGATGAATGCATACGTGATCCTTGTCCTCAGCACATGATATTAAAGAATCACACGCATGTAAATTGCAACTTTGACAAGTATTTGAGTTAGGGAAGTCAGAGAAGTGACATTTGAACTGAAATCTGAAAGATTCCAAGGAAAGGAAGAGTGTTCCAGTTAGAGCAGACAGCGGGGGCAAGGACCCTGTGATGGCGCGGTTAATGAAGAGGACTGGGGACTTACGGTACAGCTTGATGGATGGAGCGGGAAGGGTGTAGAAGAATTTAGTGGGAGAGGGAGCTGGAGAGGTGGGACAAAGGGTGCTGAGCCTTGTAAGCAGGTTGAGGTTTTTTTTTTTAATCCTTAGAATGAAGAGAAACCTTTATGGTTTTACATAGGGATTTAGGCTGGATTGCGGATGGGAATGACGCAATTAGACTGTGTTTGAATAGCCCGCTTCGTATTTCTACCACTGCTTAGTATTGGATACTTTTCTGAGCTTTATCGTTGTTGGGGAAACCTCTGTGTCTCACTAGAAAGACATGTCCACTTTTGCTTTTAATTGGGAGAAAAGGAATTTTAGAGATTAGGATTGGACACTAGACGTTAGTTGATTTGAGCATATTTTTGCGTAGTGTGATCTCTAGGTCACTAATTTCCATGACTTTCTTTCTGTGGTAATAACAACATAAAATTTGCCTTCTTAATCATTTTCAAGTGTACAGTTCAGTGGTGTTAACTCTATTTACATTGTTGTATAACAAATCTCTAGGACTTTGTTATCTTGCAAAGAACTACAACTCTACCCATTGAACAACTTCCTATTTCTCCTCCCACTCCAGTTCCTGGCATCCACCCTTCTGCTTTCTGTTTCCTGGATTTTGACCACTCTAGATATCTCATATAAGTGAATTATACAAGATTTTTACCTTCATGCTCCTCCCTGGAATATCCTTTCTCCCATCAGCTAATTCATATCCTCCCAGTTCTTGAAGACCCAGTTCCTCTCCCTTGTCCTTCAGCCTAGATTAGTAGTAGACCCAGAGTGGAAGAAGCCTTAGAAGTCATCCCTGTCCGACCCTCTCTTATTCTAGGTGAGAAAATTGAGTCTTACGTTTTCCTGATTGGCCCAAGGACAGACATCGAGTGAGTCAGGAAGAGTTGGGACGAGAGTTCTAGTCTTTCAACTCTTGGGAGGGTGCTCTTCTTCTTCGGCCTGTTGTGATTATCGTTCTATTCTTTAGTCAGATGGGAAGTACCAGAGACGTACAGAAACATCCCCATATCTCCATAACATCATGCTGAGGCACAGTAGATGCCTAGGAAATATTTTTTGTTGAATGGTCTTCCGGACTTTTATTGCCTAAGAGGTAACCCTACATCAAATTTTGAACTTCATGGATTTCATATCCTTAATTGTATTCATCAGATTTACTTTGGTCCTTGTGCAGTTGAATAATTTTTTGACTTTTGCAATCAGAGTTAAGACTTCCACACCTTTTCTTAACACTTTCTCTATATTGCACGCATTGGCCCATGACACGTCTACTTACTTGGGTTTTGCAAATTTTGATGAAAATGTAATGAAGAAACCATCAGAAATGAAAAAGCGTAATGCATTAAACTCTTTAGGCCAGTTGATTTATTTTTGAGGCAAAGGTTTATGCTTCTTCGAGGGCTTCATTGCTGCTAGGTGTTTTTGAAAGAATCATATTTGTACCACTTTTTATAGTGTTCATCTCAGAATGCCTAAGGACCAGTTGCTTTTGGGTATTGGACTGAAAGTGATTTTGACATGGCTCAATGTTTTAAGGGCAGAAAAGTGTGACAAAGGATTTTCTCGTGTGAGAAAGATTTGCAGTTTCCCCATTTATCCCAGATTGCTTTCCCATAACGTTGTATGACCAGCCTCATCGAATCCAGATCTTAGAATGTCCTCTTATTTTACCCTTCAAAAAAATTTTTTTTTTTTGCTTTATACAGGAGTTGCTGTGGGAAATACAATTCATTTTCACTCAGATAATACTGAGCACGTGTACGAATCAAACCGTGGGCTGGGATGGACCCATAGATTCTTCTGAGGTCCAGCTGTCTCTGCTGTTATTGGTGATGTCAGGGAGACTTGGCCAGAATTCTTGTTGTGTGTAGTAGCCTGAGGGTGGTGGTGGAACTGAACACGTGCTCCTTTGTGTCATGTCACAGGAGACAGAAAGATTTGACAATGGGGACTTCTCAGACAGCATTTTATTTGGAACCATAGCAAGAACTTGATGCCCCAGAGTTGCGATTATGTGATTAACTCTAGTGGTGAGACTAGAATTGGTCAAGTTTAGTCAACTATTAGTCTAAAGAAACTACCATTTTTTAAAAACTACCAGTTTTTAAAGTTGTGGTGTATTGTGGGGATTATAATTTATGGATCTCTTTCTATTTGTCAAGTAATTTGCATGCATTGTGTCATTTACTACCAATTGTTGTCCAGTGAGGAAGATGATTTGACTCTTAGTGAGAAAATGGGAGTCATAGGCAATAAGTGTTGGAACCAAAGTATGGACTCCTGTCTGTCTGATTCCAAAGCCCATATTTCTTTCATTACACTGCATTGTGCTACTTCCTGCAGTCAGGTTCTGATGGCAGCATTTACACCAGGCGTGAGAACATCAGCATAAATACTATAGGAATGATAAAGAAAAGGGCAAGGAATGAAGTAGGAGTATTAAGCCTTTAAATGAAGGAAAACGATTGTTGGGGTATCTGATAGGCTTGAGAGCTCGGGCGCCCAAACCAGGAGGCGGCAGGAAGTTATATAATGGTAATTGAAGAACTCTGTTCGTTAGGTTCCTCTGCAGGCTTCCTTTGATGAAATTGGATTGTTTCTATCTCTCATTAGGCTTTGATTAGGAAGAGAGGTTTGTGGTGATTGTCTGGGTGCTGAGGGATGCAGAGAGAAGCCCTAGCGTTTCTGCTTAACTTCACCTCATGCAGAGAGCATAGCACCTCGTGGGAAATAGCTGCTCCTTTCTCTCCGCTGATTAAAGAGGTCAGCTTTAATCAGCTTTAAAGGGCTGAGTATGAAACTGTAACAGCAATTATGCAAAAAGGAGATAGTAACACATTGTTATTTTTGGACAGTTCTACTTAAAATCAACAGTTTACATGGTTTGCTATTCTTTTTAGTTGTTTTTTTTTTAAATGAAAAAAATATTTGAATTGTTCAGAGATCTTTTGCTCCAATAAGACATTTATTTTCTTTATGATTTACTGAATCTTGCCAGTTCAAACCAGTCTTTCTTAATAGTTTGGGAATGGTGCCTTATGAATTCCACGACAAAAATACACATTATTAACAATTTTTAGTGAATGCATTAGGGCCCAGTTTGTATTATGAAGGATTATTAATTATCAGGACTGTATTTGTTATAGCTGATTTACTGAGGTATGGTGGATATACTGTAGACTGCATGTATTTAGAAGTACAGTTTGTTAAGTTTTGGCACATTGAGGACTCATCATCACAAGTAGAGGGTGAACATATTCATCACCCCAAAGCTTTCTCACATCCCTGGCTTCTTGATCCCCATCCTCGACAGCCACTGATCTTTCTCTCATTATATATTAATTTTCATTTCCTAAAATTTTATGTTAATGAGATCATACAGTATGTAGTTACGTTTCTTTCATTCACTAAAATTATTTTGAGATTCATTCATGTTTTTTAGTGTATCAGTGGTTGATTCCTCTTTAATTCTGAGTAATATTCCCTGTATGGATATAGCACAGTTTATTATACATTCACCTATTGATGGACATATTGTTTCCAGTTTTGGTTACAAATAAGGCTGCTATGAAATTTGCGTACAAGTCTTTGTGTGGACATATACTTTTATTTCTCTTGGCTACATAAATATCTAGGAGTATCAACAATTGGTAGTGAATGATATCACTTATATGTGGTATATAAACCTAAAAGCAACAAATGAACAGGACAAAGGGAGACTCATGGACATGGACAATAGACTAGTGGTTATCAGAGAGGATGAGGGAGGTAGACGGGGTAAAAGGAGTCAAATATGTGATGACAGAAAGAAATCTATGGGAGGTGAACACACAGTATAAATATATATATGCCTTATTGTTAAAATGTACAGTTGAAACCTATTGGATTTCACTAACCAATGTCACCATAAAACAAATACTTAGGAGTCGAATGGCTAGATTATAAGGGAGATATATACTTAACTTTTAAAGAAACTGTCAAAGTTTTTCAAAGTGGTGTACTATTTTACATTCCCACCAGCATTTGGTATGGTCAGTCTTTAAAATTTTAGATGGAATAGTTTGCATCTGTTATTACTTTCCTTCTAATTTGTAGTGGTGTCTCACTGTGGTTTTAATTTGCATTTCCCTAATGACTAGTGATGCTAAGCATCTTTTCATGAACTTATTTACTATCTGTATAGCTTTGGTGCAGTGTCTGTTCAAAACTTTTGACCATTTTTAATTGGGTTCTGTGTTTTCATATTACTGAGTTTTAGAACTAAGTTCTTTATTCTGGTTGTAAGCCCTTTTTCAGACATAAGATTTGCAAATAGTTTCTTCTATTTGGGTTTCATTCTCTTAATGATGTCTTGAAGAGAAGTTCTTAATTTTGATAAAGTCCAATTTATAATTTTTTTCTTCTATGGATTGTGCTTTTGTTACTTTAAGAAATCTTTGCCTAAGTCGATATCACAAAGACATTCTCTTCAATTCTGGAAGTTTTAGTTTTAGGTATACATTTAGATCTGTGGTCCTCTTTGAGTTAATTTTTATGTGTAGGCAAAATATAGATCAAATTTTATTTTATTTTATTTTTTACATATGGAATCCAACCGTTCTAGAACTATTTGTTAAAAAGACCATTCCTTCATGAAATTGCCTTGCATCTAGGTTGTACCTAGGTTGAAAATCTACTTACATACGTGTGGTTTCATTTCTGGCCCTTCATTTCACCCTTGCCCCGTCTGTCTGTCTTGATACCAACACTATGCTGACCTGATTCCTGTAGTTTTATAACAAGACTTGAAATCAGATAGTGTAAGTCCTTCAACTTTGCTGTTCTTTTTCCAGATTTTGGCTCTTCGAGATCCTTTGATTTCTGTATTAGTTTCAGAATCAGCTTGTTAGCTTTTCAAAAAAGTCTGTTTGGGAATTTGATTGGGATTGTATTGAATCTCTGGATCCAAATTTGGGGAGAATTGTTATCTTAACAATGTTGAGTCTTCCAACCCATGAACATACTATGGTGTCCACGTAGATTTTCTTTAATTTCTCTTAGCAATATTTTGTACTTTTCTTTGGGCAAATCTTGTACTTTTTTTTTTTTTGGTCACAGTTATCTCTATGTATTATATATTTTTTGATGCTATCAAAATGATGTTTTTAAAAAGTTTATATTTTTGAATATTTGTTGCTAATATATAGAAATATGATTGGTATTTGTACATTGATATTTGTACACTTGTACTGTCAACCTGGTTATGCTTACTAATTCTAGTCGCTTTTTAATAGATTCTATTGGATTTTCTACATAAAGATTGTCATCTGTGAATGCAGACAATTTTACTTCTTTCTGATCTTTTATATTATTTTTCTTATTGCACTGGCTGTAATTCCCAGTACAGTGTTAAACAGAAGCAGTGGGAGCAGACATACTTGTTTTGTTCCTGATATTAGGAAGAAAACATTCAGTCTTTTGCCATTAAGTATGATGAGAGCTGTAGGCATTTTGTATGTGCTCTTTGTCATTCATTCTTTCTATTCCTAGATTACCGAGAGTTTATCATAAATGAATGTCCAACATCTGCATTTTCTGCATCTACTGAAATCACATTTCTTCATTTTTAGTTTCTTAATATGGTGAATTACATTGATTTTCAGATATTAGAAAGCACCTTGCATTCCTGAGATAAACCCTACTTGGTCCTGATGTGCTGTTCTTTTTATATATTTTTGGAACTGATTTTCTAAAATTTTGTTTAAAAATTTTGCATCTATGGTTATGACATACTAGTTTGAGATAATTTTTCTTGTAATATCTTTGTTTTTGCTTTGGTATCAGAGCAATGCTGACAACTTGAATGGGTTAGGAAGTACTATTACCTTTCTTTTAATTTTATGGAATAGTTTGCCTCTGTTATTACTTTCCTTCTACTTTAAGTATTTCCCTTAATGCTTCTGGTGATACACATTTGTTGGTGATAATTATTTCAGCTTTCATGTGTCTGAAAAAGTTTGTATTTTGCCTTTGTTTTTGAAAGATATATTTGCTGCATAAAGATTTCTAGATTGACAGTATTTTTTTCTATCAGTGCTATAAGGATTTTGAGTCACAGTCTTCTTCTACCTTGCTTGTTTCTGACAAAAAATCTGACATCCTTATCTTTGTTCCTCCAAACTTAATAGGTCATTTTTCTCCGCTGCTTTTAAGATTTTCTCTTTAAATTGGTTTTAAGAACATTGATCATGATCTGTCTTGGTATAGTTTTATGTTTCTTGTGATTTGTGTCATTGATCTTCTTGGATTTGTGATTTTATAGTTTTTAATCAGTTTGGAAAATTTTCAGCTCTTCCTTCAAATGTTTTTTCTTTACCCACCTCTCTCCTTCCTTACCTTTGCAGATTTCAGTTACACATTTATTAGGTTGCTTGAAGTTGTTCCACAGCTTACTGATGCTCTTTGCTCATTTTTTCTTTTTTCTTTTTTTTTCCTTTCTCATTTTGGATAGTTCCTATTACTATATTATCTAGTTTACTGATTCTTTCTTCAGCAGTGTCTAATCTGCTGTTAATTAAATCCAGTCTGTTTTTCATCTCAGGCATCATAGTTTTTATCTCTAGAAGTTTGATTTGGATCTTTCTTTTTATATATTTAATGTCTCTTAACCTGTTCAATATTTCCTCTAATTTTTGAACATATGAGACACAGTTCTAATAACTACTACTTTTCTATCTTTTTTTATTATTCTCATATATTTTTGCATTCTCTTTGTCTTTGTTTGTCTTGAACACAATCACACAAGGACACACACACAAAGTAATGCAAAGTACATGATAATTTCCCTACTTTGTGTATTTGGAAACGGGCTTAAGAAAGGTAGTTTGGCTTGGTCAAAGTTAGACAGTTAATGTTCACTTTTAAATTCAGAGTTTTCACAACTTCTGCTTCCATTACCCCTGCTTCAGTAAGAGGGATAAGACAAGTATAGAGCTAAAATAGGAGGAAGAGTAGGGAAGGCACCATAATTGAAAGAGAAGAATTATGAAAGATTAGAAAGTGTGTAGATTATAAAAGACTTCCAAAGATGCAGGAAGCTTTTGGGATCAGCCTTTGAAGGGCAAGTCCAACTTTACAGGTTTCTTTAAGGAGGATGAGGAATGAGAGGAGGAGAGAAGAGCTCCTCCAGGGCGCGGGGTTGGAAGAGCGGGGCATGTGGTTAGCAGAACTGGCTGTGAATGTGGATAGCGGATGAGTAGAATGGTTGACCTGAACTGTGGAATATTGTTCATGGCTTTCACACAACTTTTTTATACTTCTCGCCTCTTCAGCTGCTGCATGCTTCTGACACAGGGATGGTGTCTTTTAACATTCTCTTTTATTACTTAGTGTAGACTTGCACATGATTAACTCACAGGTTATCGATTGATTAATAACATAGCATCTTTAGTTCTACTTTTTTGGTTCTTGTGATTGCATTGTTTATTGTATGAGAAATCTTAAATCCTGTGTTCATAAAATTCCTTCCAAGGAACTCAGCATACTCATTTATTGCTTGTCTCAGCAGTCAGTTTACCATGCTAAGAGAGTAGCCCACTTCTTCAGGCATCCAGAATCCTACTTCAACTTAAGAGTCATTGTGTAACCTTGTACTGTTCTAATGAAAGGAATGCTCAGATGATAGTGTTGTGGGCAGAGCCCAGGCACGGTTCTCTGGGACTTTTTAACTTCTGGCTGGTAGGGAAGACTGTGTATGGTACTGTCCTTGAACTCACAACTGCCCACAACATGCAGAATTGACCGTGACACGGGATGTGCTCACTCTAATCTTTGTTTCTCGAATTGAGAGCTGAGATTTCAACCAGGGTTTCATTATTTCGATCAGCTAAAAAAAATAATTAATAGGAAAATATCTTATTATTCAAATTATATCATTCTTCCTGCAATACTCTTAATTATCTTATGCAAACCTTTTTACCCTTGAGTTCTGGCAAGCGCCCTCTTTGCTGGCGCTCCTTGAAGTCAACGCCAGTTGTCCTCAGTGAATTTAATCAAAGAGTGCATTGCCCGTTGCTGTAAGCCTGCCCCACCTCCATGAATCTCTTTGTTGGTACAATTTCAGAAGAAAAGATGAAAATCAAGGATTTTGCTAACTCCTAACAGGTGACTAATTAGAAGGACATGATAGAACCAGATTTTTAGTGACAGAGATTGAATTTAGAATTAAAAGGCTACATATGCCTTTACATGCATTCTGCATAGTCTTGTTAGTTTCAAAATTGTGGTCTTTTTATTTAATGCTGAGAAGTTAAAAAATAATATATGCAAAATACGTGGTGAGGTATATAAAATAATAAGACAGTGGACATCTGTGTACTCAAACACCTAGCTTAAGAAAAAAATTGTTATTGCCATTGAAATTCTCTATGATTCTGTTTTTAATCCTACCTCTTCCTCTTTTAGAGGTAGCCTGAGTTATGTAATTTCTTCTTATTTGAACCATATAGTTTATATCCTTAAGTTATTTAAATTTGCATGTTTTTTGAAATTTATAAAATAGAATCACAATGCTAATGTTTTTCAGTATTAAATATTTGAAATTAAGTTTTAAACATCTACTAGCTGGTTGTCTTAGCAAATTGAAAATGAGAGCTTTGAGGAAACCCTACTGTCTGTGCTTCAGACCTGGTAAGGATTGCTTCTTCCAGCATCTTCTGCAGCGCTTGGCCCAGTCTTTGTTAATTGTCTCAAAGAAAGAGCTCCACTCTTGCTGACGGAAGGTAGTTTTCTAATCTCTGCTCTGTCTGGGAGTTGTTCTTCATAATTAGGTACGGAGATTAAAATATGCTTTATTCTTTTCTAAATTTCTTTTAAGGTCACTACCATCTGAAGTAATACAAAATACATGTGTACGGGTTTGCCAGGGTGACAGTTGCTGTGGGAATCTTAACTTTGGATTTCCGCACATCTGGATTAACGAATCGTGCTCTGTATGAATATAGGTTTCATATTTAATGTGCACCTAGAGGCAGCAAGACCTTAATGATGTAGCTTCCGCATAAACGACAAGTAGAACACTGGCAGCATGAAGTATTAAAATAATTCTAAGATTCTGGACATCGCACACGCCACCCCCCTGCTCAGAAGGCTCGCACAGCACTGGGAAGCTGGGCAGAGGAGGCGGGTGGCGGTGGGGGCCTAGCGTATCTCCCCAGCCCGCAGGCCTCAGGTTTGCTTTGTCTCCCGGAGAAGCAGGCATTCCTGGGTTGCTGATTGAGGTCTTAGAAGCAACAAGGAGAAGAAATAGCACAGGTTTGTCTTAGTTGCATTTCAATGTTTTTGCAGTTATTTTGGTTACTTGTCTTAGTTGTCCTATTCGTTACTATCTACCTGAAGTAGTTAACTGTTAAGCAAATCCATAGCGATGCCCTTCTGGGCGATAGAGGAGTTTATCTGGGAAATGCAGAGTTTTGAAAAGTGGCAGACTCTGGATTCATCATCTTTCAAAGTCATTCACGTTGACAGGCGTGAATGTGGAACATCATTTCTCCACAGATGGAGGGCCACCCTCAGTTGGTCTGGTCGGATCTTTCCCAGGTGCCCCAGTGCAGGGCACTCAGCTGACAGGCCAGATTCAAAATCGGGGGGTCATTAAAGTGTCCTCGTATTTCTATCTGTGGTCTGGAGTTAGTCTCAGTCATTTAGCTATTTAGAATTTTGTGTCCTGCATTCCTCCAGATGTCTTGAATAATGCCCGAATTCTTCTCTGTGACTTCGATGGGACAGTACAACTGCTCGTAACTTTGCATGTGTTCTGGGAGCTTCTGCAAGACACTGCAGGGACCTGGTGTTGTCAGCAGGAACGTAATTCTTACCGAGGCCTTACCTTGCATGGAGCTGAATGAATCTGAACGTAGTAAGTTCCAGATGTTTTACCTACAGCCCAGAGAGCAGGCGTTGCTATAGCAACATTTTTCCAAGAAGAAAGTAATGATATAACTGACAGATTTTTAAAAAATTGAAAAGCTAACATTGAAGTCACATTCGTACTAATCTCTTGTATAAAGTTGAAAAAAATTTTCATGAAAATTGATATTTTATTTGAAATAGTAAGAATATAGGGAAAACAACGTTCAATTCTTGTATATATTAGTCCTTTTGTTCAGTTGATTGTGGGGGTTTTGAAATTCACATATTTTTCCAAATCGCCATGGTAAAAATTGGCCATGTGCAACTCCTTTTCCTTTGTCTCATTAATTGTGAGATTAGTGTGTGTAGATGATGGCTTTGATGACCATTTAAATTATGCATATAGCTGGTAGGTGAATTATTTTTTAGTTCTGTCATTGAAGAGTTGCTTCTGTATACAGCATGAAATTTGGATGACCCTGTACGATAACGTTGCTCCATAAAATGTATACTTTATGTAAGTAAAGGTGCTAAGTGATGATATTAGTTGTTGCTGAATTGTTTGCTGAATAGAACATTTTGCCATTTGTGACCTGTGATTTAGAATTTTCAAAAGGGAAAATTCAATTCAATATAATTTACTATGTGTATGTACGTGTCTGTGGAGAGATGAAGTGTGTGTGTTTGTGTGTGTGTGTGTGTGTGTGTGTGTGTGTGTGTGGTTTGTGTGTAGGAGTAGATGGAATAACATTAGCTGATTAACTGGTAATGAACATACAGTCATGCATCTTTTTTTCTACTTTGTTTATGTTTTTAAAATTTCAAAATAAGAAGATAAAAAAATTACCCCAAAAGTAATGAAGAAAAGTGCTAAGATCCCAGACGGACGTTATGTGACAGCGAGGACCAGGAGTTAATGGAATAGATACCACGACTTCCAGTGCCTCTTAGGGTGGCTTTTTCAGCGCTGCTGGAGAACTGCCCCTGAATGACCTCAGGAGAGAGTATTAGTTGATCCTGTTATTGCCTAAGTGTACTGATCACGGTGGAGATACTCCAGTGTGATTTCTCCCATGTTTTGAAAATACTCCCCTGCCCCCTTTTTACACTTTCTTTAGCTATTTCGAGTCAAACATGAATTCTGACATCAGTGGGTACATCCTGTGCTGCTTTAGATTCTGATTTCCATTCAAAAATTGAAGTTTTTATTTAGTTCCTATTGTTTTTATATTTCATAAGTTTCTCTCTTCTTTCCCCCACTGGATAAAGAGAGATTTCTTCTTGTTTCTAAAGGTACTTGTGTTTAACCTAAGGCCTTTGCTGCTTTGTCTAGAATTTATCTTCAAAGTCTGCACATTTATCCCAAAAAAGGAAGATAGAAAACATTTCAGGGGGTTGAAAGTACCAATTTGTGTGAAGGTCTTTAATGCGTAGGAAGTAATTTCATTCATTCAAATTTAGTAATTCTATTGATGAGCGGTCCCCAACCTTTTTGGCACCAGAGAAAGTGCTCCTATGAGACTATAATGCCTGATGATCTGAGGTGGTGCTGAGGACCGGCACCCATCTATGGCCTGGGGTTTGGGGGACCCTCTGTAGATGACTTTAATTGTAGTAATAAAATATGAGAGAGAAACCTGAGGTCAAATTTAAAATAAGTCCTGGACACAGTACACGTGAAAAATGAAGCTATTTGTTGAAAAATGAAGTAGTATCCACTTCATAACATTATTTGGTAGCAAAGCTTATATTTAAGAAGACCCTGGGTGACCATTTTCAATTTTGGTTTTGTATACTGCCTCATTGCAAATCTTATATTTGGTGTGTGTGTGTGTGTGTGTGTGTGTGTGTGTGTGTGTGTGTGTGTTTTGTGACCAGAACTCTGCTTCTTCAGTGCCATTAAGACATTAAGATGACTCTGTCTTTGAGGCAGGGGGATGATACTTAGATCCACCCTTACAGATATATAAAGGCAGGAAGTATATTATCAAGATGTGAAAATATTAAACGCTAGCATTCAGATAAATCTTATAAAAGGCACTTAGATTTTAGAGTGTTATACAAATTTATAAAACAATTTCACAAGCAGGAGAAAGATGGTCCAATTGTCTTTGTAAGCGTTTTCTTAAATTCTAGAATATGGGGAAATGTTTTAGTATTTTGAGGACAACTATTATTAAAAATTAGAGTTAAGAAACATTATAGAAGGTTTTCATTTTTCATCAGTGTCAAGGTATATTGTCAGATTTTGTCTTTTTAATTCCCATTCTGACATAAGGCCGTAATAAAATCATGCTATTGAGCATTTATTGCGTGTACTTTATAGGGCACTGTTACAAACAGGCATAAGACATAATCCCTACTCTTTAAATTCCCATTTCAGTGCCCTGTTAGGCAGTGGGGATACAGGGTGAACCAGACAGACAAGGCCCACGCTTCTGGAGCTGACATTCTGGGGTCAGTACTTACCGTATTGAAGAAAGAGCTGCATGAGATGGTCGTTCAGGACTGTATGAGGGAGGTGTTACTTTGTTCTGCCGTGGTTAGGAAGCTCGTGCTGAGGGGGTAGAGGACACGAGCCACACAGAAGTAGGGTCTTTATTTCCCCGTGTATATTCTGTGGAACCTGCTGGAAAGGATTTCGTGGTCAGATAAATGTGGAAAGCATAGTAGAGCATCATGGGGTTGCAGAGAAAGGATCCCAAGAGCTAGGGACATTAGGTGAGATGCGCAGAGGGGAGAGGATATGGAATTGAGCTGTTCTCTGATGGGGCCAGTTTTAAGGTGCGATCGGAGTGGGGGGCGAGTGAATCGTGTGAGCTGGAGGAGTGTGAGCTGGAGGAGTGCGGCACATGGTAGAGGAGTCCTTGTCAACGGGTACCCGAGCCCTTCCCTGCCCTCAGAGAAGCTGGCGTGTATCCCTGGGCCCACCTTCTCCATGGTTCCTTCCTGTCAGTATTTGGATGCCCTCAAAGTTCCCTTTTAATGAAAACAATAATAACAACAACAACAACAACAAATGGAAACTCTCCCTTTTCATAGCCAAACTTCACAGAAGAGACTGCTGTGCGTTAGTTCTGCGTCTGCCCATCAATGCCTCAGCTTATTTCTCTTTGGCTGTTATTCCCATTGCTTTATTAAATCAGCTCTCACCGAGCTCCCTGTGACATCCCTGCTGCTATGCAATGAACACTTCCGTTTTTATTTTACTTGTCTTAGCGGAGTATGACTCTATTACCCACTATCTTCTCGAAACCTTGATTTTCTTGACAGCACTCTCCCCAGTTTTCTCTTATGTCTTCTTTTGAGGAGGCCATTCCTTTTTTGTCTCTGCAATTTTGATTTTCTTCCCGACTACTGAACTTTGAGGCTCTTCAAGCCTCAATCCTAGGCTCCTTCTCTTTTTACTCCATCCTCTCCCCCTAGACTGATCCCATCTGTGTTCCCGGCTTAAATTACTATTTGTTCTCTGGTGACTCCCAAATTTGACCACAGCCCAAATGTTCTCAGAGCTCCTGCCTTGTATATCCAGCTGCCTGTTTGATATAATCTGTTCGTGTTGCAAAGTTACCTCATACTCAGAATGTCCAATACTGAGCCGATGGTCTCTACCCCAATCCAATAATCCCGTCCCAGTGAGTGTCACCATCATCTGTCCAGTGGTCTAAGCTGGCAGTCATGAAGTTATCTTTGATTATCTTTCCCCTTTCCCCTTAATGTCCAACCCCTTACTGTGTTTTGTTGATTTGGCCCCCTAAGTATTTCCTGATTAAAATTTCTTGATTACAGCACCATCATTTTTTACATGGATTGTCATACACCCTTCTAACTAGGGCCCCATTCATTCTTGCTCTACCTCCAACCCATTTTCTTCCCTCAAGCTAGAAGGATCTGATCAGAATGTAAATCTAATCATGTCACCCTCCTGATTGAAATACTTCAGTGCTTCCCCATTGCTTCTAAGGTAAAAATCCAAAATTCTTAATTTCCCCTGCAAGTTCCAGCATGGTGTGGCCCCTGCTTTCCCTCCAGCCTGATTTTACCGTACTTTCCCCTTTGATCGCTAAGCTGTAGCCATTGAGAGTGTGTTCTGTACTCTCCCAATCCGGGCTATGAATTTCAGTTTGAAATTACACATCAGTTTGTATAACTGTTTGATTAACATCTGTCTTCTACCCTAGATTGTAAGCTTCATGGAAGGACTGAGTCTCTTTTCTTTTTTCCCATTGTATTCCTTAGGGCCAAGCCTAGCACCCGGTTCCATGTAGGAGCACAATACATTTTTGTTGAATGAGTGAATGGTGAACAGGTGAATGCTTCAGCCAAAATAATAAGACATGAAAAGATGGGTGACGTGACAGAAAAGTAGCAATGTTAGCAGGTGCCGAAGGACCTTCGGAGGCAGTGGTGTGGTGAGATTTAAGCGGGGTGGTGATGTAATCAGAGTCACACATTAGGAAAGGTGTGCTGGCTGTGGGATTCAGGGGATTAACAAGAATTCCAGAAGAAATGAAGAGCTGTATTCTTACGTGATTTGTCAATCAGAGAGTGTAGTCCTTGATGTGAACCGGAGACGCGCTCCGAGGTTGGGGTGTGGAGAACAGGGTTTTAAAAAGCATGAGTTGCAAGGAGCTGATCATTAAAGAGAAGAGTTGCTAGGGAAACAAGGTTACAAATTTACATCATTTGCTTTCTGATTGGTGGGGGCAATGGAACGTTCAGTGGGTAGGACAACGGGGAACATATGATTAAGCATTTATCAGCATCCCAGTTTTGGTTCAGCCTCACAGAACAAAGGCTTTGGGTCGAGCAGTTCCGGTCCAGGGGGTGTTGCTTAGCTGCCACACAGGGCACGATTTATCAAGCACGTGAGCCAGAGGGTTCCTCTCGTTTGTGAAGTCTCTTATTCAATTGAGAGTTACTTTCTGGTTTCACCTGGAAGCCTCAAAATACCAATTGAAGAAAGCTCCCCATCACTTTTGGGAGGTCCAGAAACCTCTTTGTTTTAGTTGGACCCTTGAATAAACCAACTTAGGAACATCAAAAGACCCCAGAGGGGCCAATTTAAGGTCATTATCTCCGGTGATTTTAGTCCAGAGACCCAGGCAGTCGCAGGTCTCGGTCCCATAAGGTTTTCACATATACCTGTAGGGGTGTCAGGTGGTGGAAGGTCTGCAGAGGTCGCTTCAGTGTAAGGGTTACCCATTCCTAGCCCCCATCAGATGAAGATGTCTCTGAGAACCTACAGAAAGACTAGTCTGGAATCTTAAGGGTTGAGTCTAACTCCTGTGATCTCTTTTGGCGGCATTCGTTCTTGAAAAACCATATAGAAGGGTCCCTCCCTTAAGAATAGACCTCTCAGATCTCAGCTGACAGTGTGGGAGAGCGAGGATTTGAGAGGACTAACTCATGGACGCCCCCCAATGGCGGAGGGAGGCAATGCGAGCTCAAGGGGGCTCTGCAGGTGTCTGAATGCATTGTGGTCTCTGCTGCGAAGGGAGGAGATCAGGGGGTCGCTTCAGATGTCATCCTTTGCTGCCAGTATCGTTAACAAAAATTCCAGAAGAAATTAAAAGAGCGTTTTAGTCATATATCATTTGCAAGTCAGAGAACGTAGCCCTTGGTATGAAGTGAAGACAGGCTCCGAGGAGTGTGTGTGTGTAGAACAGGCTTTTTCAAATGCTGAAGTTGCAAGCAGCCGATTATTAAAAGGAAGGATTGCTAGTGTGGATGAAAATGGGATGCTGTAATGAAACTGTCAAGTCCAGTGAGGGCAGGTCACCTCGCAGGGTGATCTGGTCGTGAACCCCTAACTGGACAGGTTGTGGTGGGTGGCCACCCCTCAGGCACAGAGCTTCCTTAACAAAAGGGTTGTCTTTGCCTTAAACTAGCCCAGGCCATTGCTTCTGCGCATCTGGGTTACACAACTTTGAAACGCTTCTTTTTCAGACGCCCAGGAAGCATAACCACCCTCAAGAACGCACACAGTCCGCTTAACTGTCCTGGAATCCAGTCCCCGCCTTGCTTTCCCCACTTTCACATAATCTTTCCTAGGGCCCCTCCTGCGTCCCAGAAGTATAAAGGAAACTGCAAAACTGTCATTCTCCAGAGCACTTGCAATCTCTCTTACCAGCAATGTCATCAGTTGGAGTCAGATAACATCTTATTAAAATTATCTGCAGATTTGGACGTTTCTTACGTCAACACTAGGGAAATACGATTGTAAACTTACATCACTCACTTTTTGATTGGTGGGGGCAACTGAACTTTCAGTGGTGAGAACAATGGGAAACATGATTAAGCATTTATCAACGTCCTACTTTCCATTCAGACTCACAGAACAAACGCTTGGGGTTGAGTAGTTCCGGTCCAGGGGGTACCATTTATCAAACAGCCCAGCCAGGCAGGGGGCCTGTTTACCCTGCAGGCAGTTTCGGAGCTCAAAAGAGCAAAGTCATGCCTTGTACGCAGCTTTAGGGTCTAAACTGCAAACTTTCCAAATGTTGGGCCACAAATTATGCTATTAAAGTTCTTTTAAATCCTCAAGAGCTAGATATGAAGGAGGATGGACTCGAAGCAGGTGAAACTTGTAGCTGTTTAGGTCAGAGACGGAATGGACCAATGACAGAGGGGCTGTCACATGTCAGAGAGTGGAAGTGATGGGGTCTGGTTGATTGCTGAGTGATGAGTTGAGGTGATGAAATTTCAATGAGTTTCGTTATTTCAGCTTCTTAAATTTGGCATTTCATTTTTCCTTTGGAAATGGAATTTTTCACAAACTTTATTGAGCTATTATTTAGAAGGCACTTTGCTAGGCTTTGGGATTGCAGAAGTAAATAAAATATTTCATCATCTAAGTATTATTACCTTTGCAAGTATAGTGGTTTTGAATTTAGATTAAAACTATATAAACCTAAGTTCCACTGTGAGTTATAATACTTGACAAGTTAGAGAAGCATTTGGGAACTAGAGGTCAAGATAATATGGTGTCAGCCAGGTTCTAGTACATGAGATGGCCTTTTTTAAAAATCAGAAACCCTCGATTGATATCAGCAGTTCCAGAATTTGCCCTGAGGGTCGGAAACTCTTACATTTAATTCCCCGGAGATTTTCACAAAGATCCTAAAGCAATAGGTTGTAGGTAAATGGTGTCAAGCCAATGTCATTAAAATGAGGTGGCATACATAAGTCCCTCTCACCTGTCTACTTTACTACTTAAGGATAAAACAGAACTCAGATTCCAACTCTTTTTGGTCTTCTGAGAAGAGCCCTAATGTTGAACCAGTCGAATAACAGTTTCTTAAATGTCATTCATCTCTGTCAGTGACCATATAGAAATGAAAAACAGTTCATCCATTGTTTTCTTTATGGATGATGCTTTTGGTGTCATGTCTAAGAACTCTTTACCTAATTCTGAGTCCTAAAGTTTTTCTCATATGTTCTCTTCTAAAAATTTATAGTTTTATGTTAGTCCCGGTATCCATGAATTTTTGTACAAGATGTGAGGTTTAGGTTAAGGTCTATTTTTTTTTGTCTTTTGATGTCTAATCAGCACCATTTATTGAAAAGACTATTTTTCTTCCCTTCAATTGATTTTGCACCTCTTTACAAAATCAGTTTGGCATCTTTATTGGGTCTCTTTCTGGGTTCTCTGTGTTGTTCCATTGGTCTATGTGTCTTTCTTGCTGAAGACGCCACACTCATATATAAAATCGGGTAGTACACTTCCTCCAACTTTATTCTTTTTTTCCCCATTATTTTAGTTATTCTGGTTTCTTTGCATTTCTATATAAATTTTAAGATAAGCTTGTTAATATTTATAAGAAATCTGGGTCTTCGAAATAGGAATTGGATAGAATTTAAAGCTCAGTTTTGAGAGAATTGACATCTTTACTATGCCATATGTCAATATCTTACCACCTTACGTGAAATGTAGGTAGCTCACCACCAGTTACGCCCCTGTATCCTCCCTACTTCATAATTAGTTGTCTTAAATATCTCCTTTACCTACATTGAGGACTGTATCGGACAAAATTACACTTTTGCTTTTAACCATCTAACAGTTTAAAAAAACGCAAGGACAGAGGCAGTCTAGTACATTTACCTATAAAGTTACCCACCAACATTTATTTTTACTTCTAAAAGACCTATTTCATCCTTTAAAAGTTTGTCTTTTAGCAAGCTTCTTTCTCTTGCTTTCCTTTTTCTTAATATACATTATCGTTTTAAAATATTATGTATTTATCATTTTTATGACTGGAAATTATTTTGCTGTTTCATTTTTATTTTTACTTTTTTTGACTCTCAGTCATGATGGCTCTCTTCCTCAGACCCTCCTCCTCCTCTGTTTTGTAAGCATTCATTCATCTGACCTTTGACTGGGAATATTCTGAGTCAGATAGTTCCGAGAGGATTCTTTGATTCATGCAGCATCCTGGGGCACTAGCCACCTAGGATCACTTTGTTCATTTGGGGTTAGGCTATACTGCCTGACCGGAAGCCCATGTTCCTGAATCTTCTGGAGCCTGGGTCAAAACAGACACCTTTCTTGATTGTTTTCTTCGCCAGTAGGTGCATTTTTATCCCCTGTCCCATCTTTTCACTGAGTGGTTGCTCTTTATGGATGCCCTTGATGTTTTGCAAGAGGGATAACTTCCCCTCCACATCTTATGGTCGGAACCCTTTTTCCTGTCCCTTCCTGCAGCTTTAGACTACGAGCCTCTTGGCGCCGCCACCAAGCTGTGCTCCAGGGGCTCTGTAGCCTCAGCTTCTACATCTTCTCTCCACGGGATGTTTAGCTCCTGGGGATTTTCTCTTCTCTCTTGAGAGCTCAACTTTGCTCTTAAGAAGTTGGTGGTATTTTGTTTAGCATTTGTGGTCATTTGGCGTCAGAAGGTTTTTCAGAATATTGACTCCACTACATTATCAGAAATAGGATTTTCGGACACCATTCTTTGGGTCACCAGTTGTTGGGGTAGGGGTCCACTCCTGGTTCCTTCAGACTGGTCACATGGGACAAAACTTGCTTCCTGTTTCTCATGAGGGGCTATGGAGGGAACACTTACCCTTAAAAGGAAGGCGTTACGGCCATCTTTTGCACTGCGGTCGTGTCAGCCAAGGTTGTAAGAGGCTCGGTAGAGGGGGAATATTCAACTGTGTCTGCAAGGGCTACAGCAAGGTCAAGTGAGACCAAGCCGGAGGGCCGACGGCGGGATTTCGCAATCAGGAGCTCTTTGCCAGAGAAGTCTCCAGGGACTGGAGGGGGAAGAAAGAAGCCTGCTGGGTTTTTTAATCTCGGGAAGATGGTCTTCAGTCCAAGCAATTCCCGTTCTTCTCAGAAAGCATGTCTTGTTTAGCATCGTGGCTATCGATTCGTATTCTCTTCTTTAGTTCTCTCTGGGTTACAACCCTGCCTTTTGGTGGATGAGCTCTGTCTGTCATAGGACTGGCTTAGTCGTAGCGTGTAGGACCTGTCCGCGTGTATACCTGTTTTTAAAGCTTTCATTTTTGTCTCCTCCAATGAGGTGATCAGAAGACAGAACTGAAGTGGTATGAGCTGAGCTGGGTCTTAAAGTCAGAGAAAGAAGGTGGGAGGTGTTGCCATTCTAACACGAAGTTTCTATTAGGTGAAATTCTAAAAAGTATGAAAAATTTTAAACATATGCAAACTAGAGAAGTAGTTTATCACCACTCCCTGACTTATGCATTTTCTAAATTCAAGAATGTTTGTACATTTGCTTCATTCATCCCTTTTTAATTTTTTTTTTTTGCTGAAATATTTTGAAGAAACCCCTGCTGTCATTTATTGTACTTTAACATAATATATGTGACATGCGATATGAAAATCATTATACACAGAATGCCATTACATGTCCTATACAACGCTGATAGTTCTTTGGTATCATCTACTCCACGGAGAGTATTAACGGAGCCTTTTTAAAAAAACTTCTCTGAACACGTTGCCATCGTTTCTCCTTTGTTGTTTTTTGCACTTGTGGTGCCCTCTGCCAAGAAGGCTCTGCCCCGTGACCTTCACACGGTGACTTCTCGTCATTGAGATTTTGGCTCTAGTATTGTTTCCTCAATGGAGGCTTCTCCTGATCACCAGGGCTAAAGTAGTGTCTTCTTTCCCCATCCCAGATGAGATGTTACTGTCTCATCTGTCTGTTTCACTCTCTTGGTAGCTGTTTACTTGTTTGTCTTCTCCACCTGCTGGATTTGTTTATGTCCCAGGAGAGTCGGGACCTCGTAGGTCCTGTGTGCATTGCCCTGTGCCCGGGGTCCGAAGAGGCCCTAGCATGTCGTGATGAAGCACGTGTCTAGAAACAGGTCAGCTATTACAATAATAAGAAAAGATTCCAAAATTTTCTTAATATTGTATAACCATTATCTCTTCCTACAACCGATTCCCATTCCAGAACTTCTCTTTTCTCAAGAGCTTTAACCAACAGCTGTGTTTGCAGAAAGTGTTCGGTTGTTGTCCCTTTCAGGACATTTAATCTTTTAAATCCTGAACATGTTTCGTAAAATGTGAATAAAGTCACTTCTGACCTGTTGAGAGGCAGTGTTTTTACTGACATAACTCTCATTTGAGATCATTTCATTTGAGCTTGCAGCTAATAAATCTGTTTTGGCCCATAGGAAACAGGATGAAATGATTTCGTAGCCCACATATTCTTTTACTGGTTATTTGAACTTTTCTTTAGTGCATCATTTGTGTTCCACGTTAAGGGATGTTTTGAATTGTTATATTGTCAGTTGCTGGCAATGTTCTTTAGCATGAGAAAAAAAATGTAACTCAAGAAACAGATATGATTTTATCATTCAGGACTTGGATTCTTTTTGGAAATGTATAATTTCAGACCTACAGAAAGGATGCAAGAACGGTACGCAGAATTCCTTCATCCTCTTCTCCAGACTCACCGGCATTATCAGCATTTGACCACATTAACACCCCTCCCCACCTGCTCCCCCTCCCTATTTTGGAACTGAGAGTAAGTTGCAGGCACTCAGAGCCATTCTCTTTTGTGACCACTGTCAGTGATCGGAATCGGGAAATGAACATGGATGTAATGCCATTGATGTAATCTCTCGATCTCATTCAGATGTCTTCAAGTTTTCCAGTCACGTCCTTCACGTGGAAAGAAAACCCTGGATCACAAGTTGCATAGAGTGATCATGTCTGTACAGTCTCTTTCATCCGAAACAGTGTTACCTTTCATGACTTTTGAAGCTTATAGGCCAGTTATTTTGTAGCAGGTCCCTCAGTTTGGCTTTAATTCGTGTTTCACAAATAACATGTTTTTCATAATGTATCAGGAAGTGTGTGATGTTGACCTGTCCCATCGCAGGTGTTTATTTTGATCCCTTGGTTAAGGTGGTCTGCCAGCTTGCTCCACTGTCAAGATATGCTTTTCCTCTGTGTATTTAATAAGTATCTTTGAGTCTATTTAATATTCTGTTACTCCTCAAAACTTTTACCCACTAGTTTTAGCATGCATTGATGAATCTGAATGAATGATGGTGCTGCCGATGGTAATTTTTAAGCCTGTCGCTTTTTCTACACTTATTAGTTGGGATTCTGATGTAAGGAAGAGCTTCCCTCTTTCATTTATTTGTTTTTATCAATATGGACTTAGGGATTCCTTTTGTTTAATGGGTTTTATATAAGCTATCCTTTAAAAAATTTAATACTTAAATTGTCATATATTTGGCTGGTAGAAGCCTTTTCAGTTGGCTCCTGTGAACTTTCGACATGTCCCCATCATTTTTTGAGTGTTTTCTTACTTTCTGGAACAACAAGATATTCTAGGCCAGAGCTTGGCAAACTTTTTCTTTAAGTGGCCAGATAGTAAATATTTTTGGCTTTGTGGGCCATACAGTCTCTGTTGCAATTACTTAACTCCACCCTTGCAGCAGGAAAGCCGCCATAGATAATTTGTAAATGAACAAGCATGGCTGTGTTCCAATAAAACTTTATTTGCAAAGACAGGTGGCTGACTGGATTTGGCCTGTGGGCTATAGTTGGCCACTTTTCTTAGGAGCCTTGGTTTCTTATAGCTGTGCATGGTATTTAGAAATTGAGATCTGGGTACCAGATATGTTCCTTGCTTTTGGGATATTTTTTATTCTAGGCCCTCTTAGAAGACAGCTGGATAATATAAGAATCTACACAAATTACTTGTATATATATGTGTATATATATATTTCTATGTGTCTCCACATATTATAAACCACTGAGTTATAGTGATATCTCCAATTCCATTTTAGTACCACAGAGCCTATCCTAGCCTTTCTACTTTCTATATTTATAATTTCTCCAACATCAACAAACCTGACTCCTATTATCCACGGTATATTTACTTATTTGTTAAATCCTAGAATATACGGAAAGTAGTTTTAGAATTGCTAACTCATAACTGAAAAACTAGTCTTAATTTGAGTATAATTTTTTTATTTACAGGAGGGAGAAGAGAGAAGAGTGAGCCATATAGGAGGGAGTTGGGGATTTAAAGCATTGACTGAGAAAGAATTAAGAGTGAGGTTGACACTTCCACTTTCAGTTTTGGTATAGAAAATAGTTGGAAACCAATTTTCCTTCCAGTAATAACTAGAAAAGATGTCTTATGCCCACCCATCAAAAAACCCATTGAAGGCATTTGAAAGGCAGTAGTGAGTGACTGTCTAGGCGAGGATAAAGGCTTAGGGAGATGAGGCTAGTATTTGGAGTTGTTTGTCTCCTATAAATGTTTATGAATTTTTTTTGGAGGGGTATCAACTGGAAGACTAAGAAGCTGGAAAAGTGAGCAATGAATTTGATTTTCTCTTAGGGCAAGAGAGAGAGAGAGAGAGTTTGGAATTTGGGCCCTGCTGATGTGGGGAGTGTATGGCCCTGGTGGACCACTCTAATTTGAGATTGGGACCCTGATGGGCTACCACTTACAAGTAGGGATGTAGACAGACCCTTGCAGGAACTGAGCTCCACTTCAAATATACTGAAACCCTGAAAAGACATTGAGATAATTTACTCTGTTTGTCTCAGGTGCTTGGCAGAAGCAAATATAATTCCTGTTTGGAAGATGATAACGTGATCACTGCAAAACATTTTACAACTAAAATGTCCAGAATTGAGACAATCAGGCACAACATGAGCAAGATCAAACAGAAGCAACAGGAGATAGTGTCAGATCCATGGGGGCCTCTGATACTGGAACTTTTTAGGATCCCCTTTTAGGATAGGTATGCTTACCTTGTCCAAAGAGATAGAAGATTCACCATTTTCAGTAGAGAACTGGAAACTTTCCAGAGAATGAAATGGAAAATATATAGACTTGAAAACATAATAACTGAAATTAGAAACTTCATGGATGAGTTCGACAGAAGATTATGTAGAGCTGAAGAGAGAATTAGTGATGTAGAAGAATTACCGAAGTGATTGAGGGAGACCCAGAAACACTGAGAAGGTCAGTGTGTAATTGGAGTTGAGAGAGATTGAGGTAGAAGTGATGTTGGAAGAGACTGGCTGGAAACTTTCCATAGCTGATGAAGGTTCTCAAGCATCAGATTCAAGAAACATTGCTAACACCAAGCAGAGTAAAAAGAAATCCATACCTCGTTATCTTATAGTAAACCTGTAGAATACCAAAGACGAAGAGAAAAATTCCAAAATTTGCCAGAAGTGGGAGAGAGAGAATAGTATACTTTCAACAAATCAGCAATTAGACCAAAAATCAAATACAGAAACAATGGAGGCCCAAAGACAATGGAAAGATGTCTCCAGATTACTGAGAGAAAATAACTGACACCCTAGAATTCTAAACCCTGCGCAAATATCCTGTAAGAATAAAGATGAAATACAAACTTTTTTGTATTTCCCTGATGCCAAAGACAAAGACATCACATGGAAAAAATACTTTTTGAACATAGTTTGGATTTTTAAATTTCTTCTTGGGTCAGCTTTGTTCACTTGTACTTTTCTGGGGATTCGTCAATTTCATCTAAACATTCCCTTTGTGGGGGCAGAATGTTTTTCAAAATATTCTCTTGATTTTTTTTAATTGACATTATTGGGGTGACATTGGTTAATCAAATCAAATAGGTTTCCCTCCTGATTTTCTTAATACCTATAGCGGTGCTGTCCTTTCTGACATGATGAAAAATTTCAATATCTATGTTATCCAATATGGTAGCCACCTACCACTTGTCTTTTGAGTATCTTAAAGAGTAGCTAGTACAACTGAGAAACTGTCAAATCGGGTGAGACAGGTGTCAGTCACACCAATTGGAACACAACTGATATTTGCTGTGAAGGGAAGTTACAGATGCAGCCGACCTAGGGACACTAGAGTCAAGATCCCTGTACCTCCTGCCAGAAATTCCCTTTAATTTAACTGCTAGTAACTCCTTTTAATTTAACTGGTAGTGACTCCCTTTAATTTCGAACCCTTGCTGACATTAGGACTTGATATGAAGTACCCCCTTTTCTCCCGCTTGCAGCTTCCCCCCAAACCTTGCCCCCCACCCAAGGCTGCCATTATTTGTATTCTTACTCAATAGTGTGCAAACCCTGATCATGAACCTGTCTTCCTTTGGAAGTTATTCCCTCCCTTTTTTTTTTTTTAACATTTGAGTCTATTGGTTCTTCTCCTACATCTTTATGAGCTTCTTTGTTATATTTTCTGCTCCTTCCTCTTTGCATTCTTCAAAGCTACCCTAACCCCGATTTTGTCCTAGGCCCTCTTCTGTATCAGCTTACGCTTTCTTAGAAATCTCATCCATTCTAGAAAACTTTGGGTTACCACATTTGTGCAAATGTGGCTAATTTCTGGCTAATTTCTCTTAAATTCTGCTCTAGTTTCCAAATATTTGATTAGAGGTACAGGTAGAGGTTATGTATTTCCACGTGGAGATATAGGTAGAGATATTTATTGAGCTATAGGTAGAGAGATGTATTTCCATGTGTGGAAGTGTATATAAAGGTGTGTATTTCCACGTAATACCCCAAGGAGAAGTCATCATCTTCTCTAACTTATCACCTGTTATCATCTCCCAGTCTCCTCGCTGTCCTCCAGATATGTGGCAGTTTGTCCTGTGTGACATCACGTTAAAGGGCTCTGTTTCAGTGTCTGTGTGTCTAACTCTAGCTTGGGCCTTCTTTTCCCCTCGTCTGTTTTAGTTCTTTCCCAAGGTGTGGCTGCCACGAGTCTTTCTCAACTGCAGAGTCCTCTGAACCCTGTTATTTCTTCCTGAAACACAACTCTGATCTGTTGTTCTGCTCATTCACGCTTCAGAAATTCCCTCCTGCCTTTGCAGCCCTGGGTCGGTTTTCTAGATCTTTCAGCTTGTTTTAATTTCCTTGCCACCGCCTCCCTTCGTATAGCCTGGCCTCCGTCCAAATGGAATTAATGTTGCAAGAACCTGCCTGTTTTTCTGTTTGAGTCTCTCTCTCTCTTTTCTTTCCTTTGCCAGCAGTGTGCTTTCCTAACATCCAGTTCTTCCTTAAAGTCTTTCCTGAAGCTCTCTTAGGTTTCCTGACCTGGAGGCACCCTTTCTCTTCCATCGTGTGTACCTTTACCAGCACCTAGAAAAAAAAAATTAGTGGTATCACTTCTCAGTGTGTATTAATTGTTAGTTCAACATGATTTTTATAAATCTGATTAACTTTTTTATCCCTCATGGTGCCCAGTACAGCGCCTTGCAGAAGTGGTCGTTGGATTAATTAGTGGATGAATGCATTTCTGAACTTGACCGTCAGGCGGTCTGGATGCCCATACGTGCCTTTCCTGCCGGTGGCGTTCACCTAAGACCATCTGCTTCTCTCCCTTCTCGCAGCCTTTGGGCTTTGTCTCTGAATCCCCTCATATATCACTGTTACCGTTTTTCTCTGTTGCTTCTCTTCTCCTGAGTTAGCGTTAGTTTCAACTTAAAGAAAAATCACATCGTTTTGGTCTTAGACGTGTGTGGGAAATTTAGAGGAAGTGGAGGCTAGTGTTCAGAATGACATCTTGATCCATTTTATGGGAAAGCAGAAAGGCGGCCGGCCCACCAGGACTTTGGAAGTGTGCGTGTATAGGCTTGAGTCCTGGGCTGGTGGCCAGCAGAGAGTAGAGAGCCGAAGTTGCGATGACATGTTCAGTATCCAGGTGGAAGGCCAGGGGCCAGCTGCATTCCAGCCTGCCCATCTGGGCAGCTGCCTCGTATTCCTTAGATGCAGCTTCTCGAGCTGCTGGCCAGACGGCTGGTTTGAAGTGATGGCAGGTAAGGGTAGGGACATAGGTATCTAACTGCAGTCTTTCCATTTTTCGAAACTAGTGACCCATCTGGGGTTCCCCGAATAGTTTTGGATATCAGGTTGTGGCTATGAATCAGGTTTTGATGATGAATTCTAAGGAACTGACTTCTTGTTTTTGTAGATGAATGTCATTTTGTCCAAGGTTAAACTTAGTAAACGCCACATCTCTTGAGCCTTAATTTAATACTTATTTAGTTATAGCTGTCAGATTCTAGATCTTTATACCGGTTTTCAAAAATGTGTTCCCTTCTGCTCTTCTGCATTTCACACGCTGGCCGGAACAGCAGAACTCCTTAATCTTCATGTCACTGCTCTGTTTGGGAAGATGTTAGTTGACGTGGCCTGGACAAGCGGGCTGGTGACACCTGTGAAGGTGAAGGCCTTGAAAAGAAACTCAAGACAGATAGCTGCTAACTGGCCAGGAGGAAGTGATGCTAAGACCCCCGGAAGGGTACCACACTGCCTGTGTCATCCAAGTACTAAATTTCCGGGAGCACAGAGGGGGCTATAGATTAATTGCTGTTTAGTCACCCATCTCTCTTTGTTTCCAGCTCGTGACACCTGAGCTGCTCAAGGCAGGAAGAACTCAGAGCTGAGCAGCAGAGGCCCCCAGGATCGGGAGAGAAGAGGCGCCCTTGGAACCAACGATGAGCCATCTTGACTGCAGGCTGAACCCGGGGACCCCCAGAGGTAACAAAGGGAAAGTGGAGTCTCTGGCAGCTGGAAGCCTGACATAACAAATGGGGTGGAGGTGTGGGGTGGGTCTTAGGACTGAGGGGGACTATAATTTTTTTGGTGACCTGTTACATATTCTCCAGTGTTAGCTATTTTAGAATTAAGTGTGGTTTCTTGTTGTCTTAATTTATTGTTCTATTGAGCACAGCTATTTAATTTCCTCTTGAAAAGTGGCAATCTTTTAGTAATTCCTATTTTTAAAAAGTTCGTGTCCTGAACCCGTTATTCAGATGACATTCCATGCATGGCGTGGTGCTGATTGAAAACTCGGGCCTCATCTGTGTCCATTTCGTTCGTGTTTCCTTACCCATTCTTTCCTTTCTGTGACTGTTCGAAATCCCTATGAGCGAGTTTCATTTTCCTGTTGATCTTTCTAAATGAAAAAAAAGAGGTAAAACATCTCCAGTTTAAAAAATACACAGATGTTTGGTGGAGGAAGGACTTGACCGCTGCCTCGTGTTTCCAGGTGTGTCCTCTGTGGTCGGCCCCCATGGTGTCGGTGCTTCGCCAGGTGACAAAAAGTCAAAGAACAAGTCCGTGCGAGGGAAGAAAAAGAGCATATTCGAAAGCTACATGTCCAAGGAGGATGTTTCGGAAGGTTTGAAGAGAGGAACACTTATCCAGGTGCTTAAACCATCCTAGAAGGCTCTCCCTTGAGTATGTGGGATTGGAAGTCCTCTGTTTACTCATTAAACTGTTCATTTTTCTGTGCCGTGGTGTGCTTTGCTTTGAGAGAAATGATGACCTAATGAGAACAGGGCTTCCCGCTTTTAGGCCTACAGTACAGTTAGAGGTAGCAAGCGCCGCAAAGCAGAGGCAGACATAGCGCTCTGAGGTTCGGGAGGAGGGGGTGTTACTTCCAGCTAGGGGTGTCCAGGGGTGTTTTATTGGAAGGGACATATTTGAGCCAGGCCATGGATTGGTGCAATTTAAATATGTAAAGATAAGAGAAAGAGCTTTGCAAAGGCAGGGACTGGTGTGAGCCACCAGGACAGAAATGGGAAATAGGGTTCGGCTATAAGAAACACTGAGAGTTCAGTTCGCCTTGAGCACGTGGAAGCTGAGTGACAGAGAGTAAGGTTGAAAAGGAGACAGTAACCAGCAGTAGCAAGTGTTTGTTGAGTGCTTTATAGTTAACAAAACACTTTTACAAGCGGGTGCGGTGCTTCGGCTCGGCAAACGTTCATTGAGCATCTACTGCGTGCCAGGAATGGTGTATGGTCGGAGCATGCGCATGGATGTTCTCGCGATGAAGATGCGGGAGACGGCCCTCCTGACCTTGGAGCTCGCAGCCCAGGGCGGGGCAGGCAGCCACGTGGCCTGATGATTGAGGGATAGAGGGTGAGCGCTCAGCCCGAGTGTGACCAGGGCGTATGGGAAAGCTGCTGGGGGAACTGGGAACCTGGGAGGTGACACCTGCAGCGGGTGTTGAAGGCCGCCCAGTTGGGACTTATTAGATGAGCGATGTGTGTGTGTGTGGGACGGTGGTGTGGGGAGGAGTGGCACTAGTGAAAGCGTGAACTTGTGAAACAGTGTGGAGTAAGGCAGCGTCGGTGTCCTTAGGCAGGAAATGCAGGACAGGTCGTAGCAATGAGATGCGGGGGGACGCAGGGCCACAGAGTCCCCGAATTAAGCACATTCTGTAATTTCTCGATTAGTATACAAATACTCCACGTGTTACCTGGCTCACTAGACAGTGTTGACTGAGAGCCCCGCTTCTGTGAGTGTGTTTTTGGCCTAAGATCTGGCCAATTAATAGATACTCTCATCTTCTCTTTCTTGTTATCACCTTTCGTACTTCACCTGCAGTTGAGTGCAGATACGATTAATATAGATTCTTCAGTGGAAAACTTTTTAACGAATGAGTTGATCTTTCTCACTTTAGACGTACTGTTGGCTTCCCTTGGATTTCTGTGACAGGGCCTCTCTCGGAAGAGTCGGGCATCTGACCAGTCGTAACCCATTCATTTGCGGTTTACCATTCAGCCACACACTGAACTCCGTTTTATCTGCAGTTTCTTGGCCCTCTTCTCGTTCCGTGTTCGAGGACCCGCTGTGCCTGTCCCATGCTAATCTCCCGCGTTCTCCTCCAGGTACGCTGTGCTCCATCACCCTGACCTTCAGGCTTTCCCTGTGAAACCTCTGCTCTTAAATGTCCCTGTGACGCTGCACATGCTGTTCCCCGTGCTTGGAATGCTGTCTCCCGCTGTCTTAATGTCATCGTGCTTGACCTTTAAGTCCCTACCTAAATGTTACCCCCGTGGAGAAGCCTGACTTTAATTCTCCCGGCAGGGTTGGCCATTGCCACTTTCCTGGAGCTGACTTCTTGGTTTACTGTGGACTCTAAACCTGTTACCATCTTCTGACCTTTATGTTTCCTCACGCGGGCTGTTCACTTCCTTGTGGGCAGAGGCATCTCTTAGCCCCACGGCTTGGCCCAGTGCCTATCCTTTGGTTGCTGCTTAAGAAGTTTATATTGAATAAATATTTACTGACTGAATAAGGGATCCAGGTACTGTCTTTGATGGAGAGTGAGGGGAACCTCGAGTGTTACAACTCGGAAGAAAAATTGCCTTTAGTTTTGGTTCTGGCATTTACAGAGATGGGGTGGTATTAGTTTTTGCTCCCTCCTATCAATTTTTGATATTAAAATGAAAATAAAGAGCTGATCAATATAACAAGTCTCATTCCCAGTTCTTAAGTGATCCCTTCTGGCCTGTGACATCACGAGACTCTGCGGCCAGAGCCTCTCTCCGCAGATGGGGAGAGGGATGGGTTCCAGATTATGAGGTCGCTGTGTGAAATATCCAAGCCTGTAAATAAGGTTTTCATAGACAGAGAAACAGAGTCCATCTGCTTTCTGATGTAAACTTTATGTGCGCAGGCTTTGATGCGTAAGGTAAAAAGCTGGACGAAAAAGAGATTTGAATGCCGCTGGAGAAAATTAAACTTATTAGATAGACTTACAAGCATTTGTTAACTTTTGTATTTAGGCTCAAGTATATTGTGACTTCATTTCCTTCTCCCCATCCAGAGAAGCTTTTATTGAAAGATATTAAGGAGTTTTTAAAAATAGGAATAGAATAATTTTCTTATTTGTTTTTAATACTTTGACCAATAATTTGACATTTTATTGATGTTTTACCTTGTGTGGGGAAGAGGAGTCCATAGCGACCAAAGAAATCTCTTTCCTGAGTTTCAACTGATGGGCAATAACCTTTGATCATGTACATGTAAAGAAGTTCTCACATTAAAGAACATATATTCTTTTAATGTAGATACAGTATCGGGAGATTGATATTGGAGATATTGAGAGAAATGAGAGTATGGGATAGACAGTGTCGGAAGGGGCTCAGGCTTGTGGTGATGACCAAAGTGACATGGGTAGGAAGATGGTGGATTTGGTTGGTTTCATAATCCCAGATGATGCTTTGTCTAACGGTGGTTCAGGCCGAGTCTGCAGAGCTGTCTGAGGCATCGTGTCGGGGTTTTCTCTAGAATAGGATATCAGTGTAAAGTTGCTATTGAACCTCAAGAGAAATTCTGGTTTGGGAAGGCGGGGCAGGGTGACCTTCACCGTTCGTTAAGAGTGACATCAGCTGGAGAACACTTGGGTGTGAATTAAAGAGAAGAATAGAGGTGACAGGACAGTGGACTGCCCAGTCCTTTGGAAGGAACAGACGACATTAATGCTAAGGGCGATGGGAGAACTTGAACTCTGCAGAAATGAATTAGCTCAACAAATATTTCCTGACTACCTGTCAAGTACCAAGTATGTATATGACAGAGAGGCAGTTCACTGGGGGAGATAAACAAAACCAACTAAAGAAAGAAAGGAAATTACAGCTTGTGAGGAGCGCTATAATCACTTCTGAGGAGGTGGTCCCTGAGTCGGGATCGGAAGGGTAGAATGAGCCAGCCTTCTGGAGAATTAGGAAACGAACGTTATAGGCGGAGAGGTCAGCTAGTGGAGGAACAGCTTGGCGTTCTGGACAACTGAGAAGGGAGCCTGATGGACGTGGCGAGCGGAGGGAATTATGACATGGGAATAAGTCGGAGCGTTAGGTGGCTGCCATGGCACGTAGGGTCTCTGGGCTCTGCTGGAGATTTGGGTTTTTATTTAAAGAGTGATGGGAGGGTCAGTCGCTGAGGGGTACTAAGCAGGGGGAAGACATGATCTATTTTACGCGTTACAAACATCTCTCTGGCAGTTGTAAGACAAATAGACTAGAGCGGAAGCAGGGAGGCCGTGCAGAAGGCCATCAGGGTACGTCAGGCGACAAGAGAGGCGTGAGCAAGGGTGCTGGCAGTGAAGACGGAGAGCAGTGGCGGGTGCGGAGCCAGAAGTGGACTGCCACGTGGCTGGGTGCAGCGTGGAAGCCAGGCGAAGGGAGGGATGCAGGGCGGCTTCTCGGTGCTGGGGTCCAGCAGCTGGATGGGGGACACTGCCATTGACCGAGGTGGGAGGCCGAGGCTGGACTGTGTGTGGATTTTGGGGGGAAGGGAGCAGGTGGCATGTGCGAGTGAAGGGGCACTGGTGGTGGCTCTGGCAAACAGAGGGACAGTCTGCAGTTGTGAGGAGCAAGGACCCAGCAACCAGACCGCGTGGGCTGGACCGGCGTGAGAGCGGCCCTGCTTGGGCCCTCAGGGTTCTCGTCTGCAAGGAGGAGGATAACAGTACAGGCCTCGTAGAGTCGTCTTGAGGGTTAAATTCATTGAGTAGATATGAAGCTCTTAAAACAGTGTGTGACACTTACTGGTGTCAGTGTTATTTGCTGTAAGAGAAGCATCTGTTATCCAACTCAGGTGGTTGCTGCCATGTGGGGTTAACTGATGTTTCAAGAAATCTGGAAATACATATTTGTGTGTGAAATTTCTCAGTTTTCAGCATTCTCAAACATCCAGTAAGCCAAGTCAAACATGTTTGTGATTGCCAAGTTAGGCGAAGTAGCCCGGTTGTGTGGTGTTTTTCTACGGTGATACATTCAGCTCCTTGGGGTGCAGGCGTGGAGAGTGCAGATAGTCGGGGTCAACTGCGAGTGAGGTTCTGCTAGTTGCTTGTAAGAGCAAGAGTGGGCCCAAGCCTCAGGGTTGGCAGGGCAGGAGGTGCCGGGCCACGGCACCTAGGTGGCCACAGAGGGGAGTGAACACAGTGGGAGGGTGACGAGTGGTAACAGTGTGGTCAGATCCGTGGTCGGAGGTCTTAGTGAAGAAGAAGACAAGCTGAAGTGAGCTGGAAGGCGGGAGCGGAAAGTGATACTTGATTTTTTCTGTTTGGTGGTGGGATAGTTAGCAATGATGGCGAGATACAGGCTGTGAATGCGGGAGAGAGCGGCTGGGGTTGGGTGGAGGAAGAGGTGGTTAGGGTGGCTGGCCAGGGTTGCCTGGTCAGCCATATGGAGGTGAAGTCCCAGTAAGTGTGTATAGGAATGGGGCTGGAGAGGAAGCCAGTGAGCTGCTAGGCAAAGCATTAGTGAATCAGCGGGGACAGATCAGAAGCTTTGAAGATGACAGCATCCAGGAGATATAGCAGGAGCTCATGGCATGAATTTCAAAGGATCTGGGGGAGTTTGAAGGAGAATGGAGGAAAAAAATTGTTAAAGCTACAATGGAAGCAGTGAGGGAAACATTCTTCTTCTGGTCTCTGAGATACGTGGACTAGAAGAGAAAAGAGTTCTCTTTGAGAGTATTTCATGGGACGTGATCACAGCAGGAGATGGCCGGGTTTCAGTTAAGACAGCGAGGCACAGAGCACTCAGAGAAGACATGGAGCATGGAGGAGCCTTGCCGATCCAGTTCCAGGCCTAGGAAAGGGATGAGGAGGAAGATGAGAGATGGGACAGATTGGGCAATGGTCATAAAGATATGGCAATGGAAGCCCTGGACTTCTTTAGGTGAATAAGACAGGACGCATTCTAGAAGCCCCTTTTAGTTAAAGATCATTTCTCGACATGCGTTACTGACAGCTGCTTCCATCAGGCTGTGGGGGCGGCAGTCTGCTCAGGGTCTCTGTTCTTTTTTTAGTGTGACCTACACTCTCAAAGGGGCGTCTGTTCTGAGGTCCAGTTCTTGAAGACTATGCGCCAGTCACATGGCCAGTGTTTTTCCTGAGCAAGGCTTCTGTCCACCAAGAAACAGCTGTCGTACAAGGGGAATCGCTGTGACAGTTTCATGAGGAGGGGCTGGCCTCAGGGAGCTTTGCCCGCCTTTGCTTCCAGCCCCGCTCTCGCTGCCCCAAGCAGAGCTGCAGCCTGCTGGGAGTAGAGAATTTGCCCTCTTAATCACTCTTGCTGACACGGTGTCTCGCACCTGTATTTGCCTTCTGATTTACCTGCAAAGGTCGCTCCTCCATCAAGGAGCCGGTCAGACACTGTCTCTGGAGCTTCTAGTGCCTCCAGCTGAAGACTAGCCGTGCCCTCACTGACGGCATTCGTGCTTTACTTTACAAACAAGAACCGAGCGTGGTCACCATTCTCTCGCCCACATTGTCTGTCACAGGGTCTTGAACGTAGAATTCAGTCAATAACTATCGAATTAAGGACTGAACAAGCATTCGTAGCGGTCACTCGGGATGTTAACAGTAGTATAAACCGTCGCATGGAAAATTTGTCCTTTAAACTTGGTGCACCAGTGAAAGAAAGAAGTATCTTCTGCTTTATTTTATTAATTTCACTTATTTTGTTAATTCTGTATCTCCGAGTCTTTCAACATTTCAGGGGGGACATGTTATTTCAAACACTTTCTCAAGACACCCTTTGAGTCTGGCCGTTAGGAAAATAAGTGCCTCAATCCGTGTGTTCCCGTGGCCTTCAAAGGCAGCTGGAAGCGGGCGGGTTACGGCTTCCTGCGCGAGCCTGAAAGACTGAAGTGGGTTGAGGACGGCCCCCACCGGCACCCCTGTGCATAAATAGAAGCAGACCCTGATTTGGTGCTGGAATAACATGAAGTGGAAGGCAGACTGGGTGGCCTGGCTGTTGCAGCCAGAATTCCCATTTACATTAAGAGCGGTTCTGGACCGTTTTGAATTATTGACACATTCAGCTCTGCAGAGGGGCCAGAGTAGAAAATATGCATCCAGTCCCTCGAGGCTCAGTATCCAGGCTGGAAATCGACCTGCATCACTTGGAAAGCTGTCCCAGCAGCAGGCATGGTGGGAAGGTCTTAGAGAATTAAAAAGGCCATTATGTACTGAGGTGTGATCCCCTGATCACCTTGTTCTCAGAGTCAAGGTTCAATTTGAAGACAGCTTGTCGGGCACACGAAATCTCAGTTGTTGCCACTTTCCCACTCTGGGCTCTGTTGCTTCTCACCTCTGCCTGTTCACAGCCAGGTGCCAGTGTGAACTTTCGGGTTTTGGTGGCACGCCGTGTTACAGGTATCAGTGTCAATCACGGTTCATGCATTTCTGAATAGTTCTCATCTAACTGGTTCCCTAAATTGAACTGTTTAATTAATTGAAAAACGTTTTTCTTGGAGAATAACATGAGCATGGAAAAATCCTAAGTGTATATCACTAGTTAAGTTTTCATAGATTTCATTTTTTATTTTTAGGGCGTCTTGAGAATTAATCCTAAGAAGTTTCACGAAGCCTTCATTCCTTCTCCGGTAAGTTTAGTAACTTTATAATAAACTTAGTGTCACATTTAATTTTTTAGATGTGCTCTGAAACTGAAATCATATATTCTAACTAAAGAGCAGAATAGTAAAACAAAATCGAGGATAGGCAAAAATGTGTTTCACATTTAAATAAACTAAATTTGCCTTCCAGTCTTAAAATCACACTTCAGGTGGAAGGGATGGCCCTCGTTCCTGGGCTGTAGGGAGCAGCCGGACCCAGGCGGACACCCACCGATCCGCGTGTCACTGAATGCCCTTGATTTATTGCTTCAAAGGATGTATGGGTTTTCCACCAATTTAAGTTGATCTTTCCTAAACAAATATGCTATCTATCTACTTTTGATCTATTGCATGAACTAATCTGCACATTTGTCCAAAAATAACATGTAATGCTTTATTTTTGGTCCGAGTTTCTCACTTTACATTTTTGATAGGACTTGGTAAGGAGGCTCTTTGTCGCTGCGTCTTCCTATCCTTCCTGATGTTCGTGACTCATTTTAACAGGTTCTCTGCCCGTTAAGGGAGGTTCACTCTGACGTAGAGTAAATGGCAGGTCACTGCATAAGGTGAGATTGTGCGAAGCTGCAAGAGCAATGGTCTAAAATTCCTGACCCAACTTTTCCAGGACGCCATAAATCGGGTAGCTGTCGAATTATAGATTTTCAAGGTGCAAGAGACCATAGGAATGAACTTTTGCTTGTAGATGAGGAAATAGGGTACATATATTTCCGTTAACATATTTCGTTATGTTAAATGACGGGTTTAGTGAGAATACAAGTTGAGTCATGTACTTCATCGGTATTACTGTTGTTATGATAACCTTCAGACCTAGTCTCAAGGTCAGTTTAGTCGTTTTTTTCCGTGCCCTCTGGAAGCCAAGGAGTCACATATGTATCTTCGGTTCAGATCTTACCCATTGGATTAGATAAAAAGTACTCCTGACAAGTCACATTGTTCCCCTGACTCATATTCCATTCCTGTGACAGAACATGGCACCTGTGTTCCCCTTGGTACTTGGACTAGAACTGAGGGTCGGCTCTCGGGTAGTAACTTAGCTGCGGGAGTGGTTACGTCATACAGTAGAAGCACAATTTATATAGGTGTTAGGTTCGAATTCGCTCATAAGATGAAAAGCACATTCAGTAATCATAAAACTTAGCACGAAAATCTCTCAGAACTATGCCGTGTTAGAGACAGATAAACCACCTCTCACTAAGTCCAGCATATTCAGTGTTCTCTCCACATTAAAAAGAATGACTGTTTAGTAATTGATGGACCAGTCGAGGGTGCTCAGTTATATTCCGGGCCCCTAATATGCGCAACGTGGGTTTTTAGATGTGAGACTCACACCCAGTGCCTCGGGGTGTGTGGCCAGAGAGGAGTCTGGGCACCCAGCTGGTTTCCCGTCTCCTGGCTCCTGCTCACACTGAAGTGTGCTCTCACTGAAGTGTGCTCACACTGACAGGCGTGATGGGGGAACGACACAGCATCTGAAGAATTCTGCTGCTTGCTTTCTCTTCCCTGAGTACACAGTATTGAATTTCCCCACGCTAGATCCCTGTTCGGCTGGCTCCTGACAAGTGTGGGGCCTAGGTCAAAAGTACAAACGGAGGCACACATACCTTCTATTAAATATCGAGAAGTTATAAATCACACTAGCAAACTGTTAAGTAAAATATATTCATGACAAATAAAATATATTTCTTGCCAAACAAACCTCCATGTACTCAGGTTCACATGTAGACTTCTCAGACTCCTTGGAGCCCTGTGCTGAAATGGGGCTGCATAGAGAGGGTCTGTCCCTGGCCTGCCCCCCTTCCCTTCCAAGTTCTGGCTCCTGCACCCTGTTTGCTGCCTACCCTTATTCAGTGGAGGGCCCCTCCATGCACCTATGTGGGCATCTTACCTCGCATGTCCAAGCTCTGTGGAAATACCCACCCTTTTGCCACCTGTCAAGTCCGTGGGGGGCCACCTGTGGTGTGGTCTGTCTTTGGGAAGGCAGACTTGGGAAAGATGCCTGTTTTTGCTCTGGAAGTGGGTTTGGGCCTGAGTATAAATGGGGATACCCAGCCCTTTGGCCCTGAGAACTCCTTACATGATGGTGAGGGGTGTGGCTGGAGGAGGGCCAGAGCAGAGGTCCCGTAAAGTGTGGGCCTAGTTAGGTTCCTGTAATTGAAATTTATGTGATTTAAATTTGCAGTTTGTGTCACCACGGTTTCATCTGGCCTGTTAAAGGAAGTTCAGTGGCTGGAGTCGTTGATGTTTCAAAAGCTCAAATTGTTCTACTTGAACTTGGGTTCCTGGCATGTCCTATTGAGAAATTTTTAGGCAGTTGTGATATTAGGATTGGTTTAGTTCTATGCCTCTTTTATACTCCTATGTGGCCACTGATGGAGTGGTCATATTGTCACAGAGGGAGAAAAATGTGCTAAATGGGTCATCTCTAAGAGCAGACTGTAAAAGCTCTGTCAAGGCCTGTTTGCGAATGATTGTAGATTCTCTGGTTTTGACACTGGAATAATCCTGCATTCTAGTTTTTTTGTTTTGTTCTGTTTTGTTCTGTTTTGTTTTGTTTTGTTTTGTTTTGTTTTGTTTTGTTTTGGTTTTGCTAGTTTTAGGTTTGAGAAGCGTTACAGAAAGCCATTGAGGGAGGTAGCAGAGGCAGTAAGTTACATGTAGGTAAATCCCACCGCTGGTCTGGATTTCTGAGTACACATAGGTTATGTCTGTGTCACTAGTGAACTCGTAGGTGCTGCAGAAATGCTCCCAGGTAGCATGAACAGGATGTCAGAACCCCGGCCTGTGTGCTACCATCCCCCGCTTTAGCAAGAGAATAGAGACAAGCACTGATAAGAAAGATGTAGCCTCTGCTCTGACAATGAAAGCTAGAAAAGTCTCCTTATTTGTGAAATGAGGGGGTAGATGACATAGTGTCTGATGTTCCTCACAACTTTAACATTTTAAAGGAAATGTTAAAGAAAGTTTTATTGAAATTATGTAGGTTTATTCTTACTGACTCCAAAAAAGTTTGTGAACTTATACAATGTCATTTGCTCTGTTAAAATATCTACTTAAGTCAGTAGGCTAGGAATAGTGAATTGATTGTCAGGTATAAAAAAGTACTTTGTTTTGGGGGAAATTGACTTAGATTTATTATAGTTTTTACTAATAGAAAGATGATTCTCATTTTCTTAGGACAGACCCAAAATACATGGGATAAGCCACTTTTATGTGTACCTGCTGGTCTATTCTCCTGGGGTTCTCCATGAAAGTAAAGTAGAGAGTTAGAATAAAACCATGTGACTTTCAAGCAAACCAAAATAATTTGATATTATTGAGACACGTTTTTATCCTATTTGGGGGATAAGATAAAGAGGAGAAATGGACCCAATACAAAAACCTAGCTTTTCACAAAAAGCGTAGTTTCCATTCTGAATTATGTTGGTGCAAGGAGTTCTGTAACGTTTTCGTGCATCTTGTCGTGGGAGGCACTCTCCGTACGTCTGCAGAATTTATTTCAGGTCCCAGAGGAGCTCTTCCATCGACGGAAGATGCTCTGACCATCGTGGCATACCTGGGTTGTCCTCCCACCCCCATCTCTAACTGCGTATTTGGTGAGAGGACCCCCAGATCCCTGTTTATTTCCTCTAGGGTTGTTCATCATCCTCCCCCCACCCCCACTCTTTCTGATGGATAAAGCAAGTCTTCTAGAATTCAAACAAAGGGCTGAAGCGTTTGGCTTTAAAAAGTAGTTAAGGGCAGTGGTTCCCCAACCTTTTTTGGCTCCAGAGACTGGTGCTGCGTTGAGAACCTAATGCCTGACGATCTGAGGCGGAGCTGAGGCGGTGATGCTAGTGCCGGGGGGGTGATGTGGCTGCAAATACAGATGAAGCTTCACTCACTGGCCTGCAGCTCACCTGCCACTCACCTCCTGCTGTGCGCCCCAGTTCCTAACAAGCCACTGACCAGGTGGCTTGAGGATTGGGGACCCCTGGTTGAGAGGCTCACTCATACTTTTAATATTGAAGTGTTCCCAAGTTTAATATTTTTAAAATAAGAGATTCTGCCATAGATACAGGCTTCTGACTGAATCAAATAAAGAGCTGAGTAATGATGCAATATCTATAAATTCATGTGTCGTCTGAGGTTCAGCTCAGCCCTACTTTTCTTGTTATTTTTTGGGATAGAAACATGACAGTACCAGCATCTCATTGTCTTAAGTCTTTGAGCTGTCTGCTAAGGGTGGTGTAGCTGCTTATGAAAGGGACGTCTCATCACATACGTTCTGACACACGATAGAGGGGAGGCCGGCCTCCATACAGACAGCTCTTTTCATTCTTAGGCGGTCAGAGAGCTTCCACTGCTTTATAAATCACAGAAGGCAGTGATCGATAACGCGGTGCCGAACTTCGGTTGCTCACCACTGACTGGCTGCCTCTTCCTTGTTTCTCTGAGGTCAGCCGCAGCCATTCCGTCTTTGTGGCTAGCCCGGTAGCCGTTCCTCAGGGACTTGGGTGGTCAGGTTTGGCAAAGCGTGCAGGCCACAGCTGCCAGCCCGTGGCTAGGTCGGACCTTGAACAGGAAGACTGTTCTGACAGATCTCTCATGGTCTGTAAGTGGAAAGTGTAAAAGTTGCTGAGTGTCTGAAACCCCGAGGCGGGGGCGGGTGGCGAGCAGGGTGGGGAGGTTGGTGATTGGGAATGCTAATTTTAGCTTTAACTAACATCTCATAGTAATCACCTGCGGTTTGAGTATTAAATCTTTTCTGTGTCATGTGTGTATTAGAACATTTTGAGTTTCCAAGCCTGTTTACTATGATGACGTCCTTTAAGAGAAATTAACATTTTACTTTTCTTGTATTCTCTGGAAGGAGCATATAGTATAAATTTCCGGAAGGACAAAAACAGGATAAGAGTACATGGTTTGCATGTTTGTTGATGAAACGTTTGAAAATACTTAATTTTGTCACGAAACTTTCTTTTCCTAAGCTGTCTTTTCCATTGAAGTGTTTTTGTAAAGTCATTTGGCTTCATGGGAAGATTCTGGCCTTCATTTAAATTTAGCAATCAATACCTGAGGATTTCACTGGGTCTACACTGCTGAAAGTGGGTTGTTTGTAAGCATGTGTTTAGGATGAAGGGTCAGTGCCTTGCTGTGCTGCTCACAGCTGGGAATTCACCTGCTTCTAAGTCAGAGAGAGGGATGGGATGTGGGATGCTTTGTGAACCTCATCTCACATCCCTGCCCTTTACTTCTTTGCCTTCCGTGTGGGTCTCCATACAGGTGACCTCAGCGTGCGTGCTCTGCCGCCTTCCTGGGGGCGGGGGCGGGGAGGAGGGTTTTGCTGGTTTCCTCGTAGAGAACCCGCACTAGGGCTGGGTGCTGTTCCTGCTCACTTGGTTTTCCTGGGGGATTGTATGTTGCTATTCTTCAGTATTCTTGCAAACTTTCAATATTTTCCCCTTATCCTTATTTAAAAACATTTAGCTAGTGTAGGAAATATATAATCATGCTTTATGTTATTCAAAACAAAAAAAGGAGGATATGAGAGAATAATTTACTCCTTTCTCATTTCAGTTATGGAAGCATGCGATCCTAGATTTTTCTTATGTGTTTTTGTTTGTTTGTAGCAGATCTTATTTGGTGATTTTTTTTAAAGCATCTGTTAACCTGCTCTGATGTGTTCATCCTCATTTCTTTTAGTTCCAAAGGGACTGAGCTCCCTCTAGGTCCGCTGGTGGCTGCGTACTGTGTCCCTGTTCCGTCAGTGCACGGATGGTAGAGCCAACAGATTTTAAACAAGGAAGTGATTTTGGGTCCAAGCCTTGGTAAGCTGACTGTTCTCTTTCTCTCTCCATCCTAGGATGGCGACCGGGACATTTTTATTGACGGGGTCGTTGCTCGTAATCGAGCCTTGAACGGGGATCTGGTGGTCGTGAAGCTGCTTCCGGAAGAGCGGTGGCAGGTGAGTTCAGCTCTGCCTTCTCCAGGGACGGGCTTCTCGGGGCCTTTGGCCTTTCATGGTGCACCGGGGAGGCCTCAGAAGCTGAAGCAGCTGTGGACCCCACGGGCCCTGTGGTCGCTACGGAGACAGGCTGCGTAACACTTAGGACGCAGCATCGGGGAGCAGACACCGAATGGTTCGATGTGATCTGTCCCCCCTGTCACATGCCTTGCAAACTAATTAACCTCTCTCTGTGCCTCAAATGCTTCATCCATGAAATGGGAATTATCTAGTACCCACTTCCCAGGTTTGTCACGAGAACTCAATGAGAACACCTCCGCGTGTTCTTCGAACGGTGCCTGATCAATGGTGGCGGCTCAAGAAATGCAGGTTCTCCTTAGCTTGTCCACGGTGTGGGGGGTGGCCCCTTCCGCCAGAGCTTGGCTGCGGCGTCGGTTGAATCCCTCTGCGTCTGCCGGGGCTGCCGTAGCTGAGCTCGACCGCGTGCCAGGGGTTTGCAGCGCACGGGGAAATTACGCTCAAGACGGCGTGGTCCTGCCCTCACTGCGCGTTTGGTCAGGTGCGGGGTGCAGGTGGGAAGAGACAAATGATACTCAGTTATACACAGTTAAGGATGCTTTTGATCAATGCCGCCAAGTCAAGTGCCGAGTGTTTTATGAGAGTGAATGATCCTGGGTCCCCTCTCCCTGTTGCAGCCAGTTGTGGGTACAGTCTCCTCCCCTTGATTCCCCGAAAGCACAGCTAAGGGGTCACCCAGGTCCTGGGGCACAGTTCACTTCCTCTCTTCTTGACTGCATCATCTAACACAGTGTTGGCCAGGGCCAGGGAGACGAGAGGGGTGCGTTAGGGCCCGGCCGCACCAAAGGAAGATTTCCTAGGGGTCACGCGACAGGGTAAAGAGGCAGCGTTATAGTGAAAGTGAGCCAAAGAAGGCCAAGAAAGACGGTGGCTTCCTTTGACATAAGGGGTGATGGTGGGTAGAATTGAAAGAAACAGCAGCGTGGCCAGCGAGCTGGGCGCATGTGAGGTGTTGCCTGGTGGGAGAGTCGGGATGGGCGCGCACGGTCGAGCGGTTGTTGAGGTCACAGAGGTTGCTTAGGAGACCGAGGCCCAGTCACCTGGCACCCTTACTGTCCTTGGCCGAGGTAGGGGATGGCTGAAATAAACAAGCATAGAAATGAGTAAATCGGTTGCATTATTTCCCTTGTTCTTCACCCATTTCAGCACGCACCTCCTTTCCTGATACTGTCAAGCTCTCTTGCTTTGGGCAGGAAGCCTCAGAACACAGGGGTGGGTTGGAGGTGACGGTGTTTGTTGTTGGGTTCTGAAGTCCAGGTGTAGGACTTGGGCATTCCTCCTCCTGCTTTGGTGCCTTCGCGTCTAGACAGAAACCTATACCTGCTTTTTGAGTCAACTCAGCAGCGTCATGGTTTTTCCTAAAAGGTCTAATTTTGTGGATGCCGGGTCACTGGAGCTAGTTATGCACATAAGATTTGCAGAAATTCTTAGAGTATTCTCACTGTCCAAACATTCAGGCCACATGGACACTGCTTGTTGTCCTTCTGTTTTATAGTTAATATCTGTACCATATTGGCATGGATACAGAGAGAGGCCTGGACTGGCAAGGAGGACCCTAACTTTTGAGTTGCTGATAGAAGTAGTGACAGAGGGACGGCCTTGGTGTATGCACAGGCTCCTTCATCCTGCAGAAAATTTGAAGCATGCGGGACAGCCCGGGACTCCTTCCTCCCTCCGTTTTTGTGGTGCTCCTGAGGGTCTTCACAGTGACCGCGTGACCGTTGCTTTCCATACTAAAGTCGGTCCCACTAGATGTGCCTTTAGGACTCGGTTGGACTATTTCAACCAAGGAGAGGAGTCTGTTGACTGTCGCCCACTTGTGACAGTTGTTGGTGATAGGGCCAAACTGGAGAGAGGAGAAATGCAGGCTGGCATCAAGAATCCCTGACAGAACGTAAACATCGCAAAGCATACTGGCCAATTGTATCTCAGGTTTGTTAGGACAAAAGCATATTGTTACCAGAGGAATCAGTAGTCAGATGGTGTGAGCAAATGCGAGTTAATTGGATTATTCATCTCCGCTGCTTTATACTTGCTGCGCTCACCCCTCTTGGGTGTGTGAACTACAGGGCCGTTGGGGTTTTAGAAAAAATGATTCTTTTAGCTGTTACAGTAAACAGTCAATTTATTTCACAGCATGTTTTTTTTGGCAAAACAGATAGCTGTAAAAGCATCAAGCTGTGAGGCAATAATAAAACATAACCTGTTTCTACACAACAATTTTAATTTCAGCATTCTTCCTCATTTGTAGTATATATGTATTTTTTTTTATTATAGACATCTAATGAAGGATAGTTGAAGGGCAAATGATAGTTTCTTTACTTAGTCAATTGAGAAATTAAGTGACTTGTTCGAGAACTTGGAGTTTTTCACAGAACCAAAGCGTAGAATCCAGATCTGTTGACTTTTAGCTTATTGCACTTTTAGCGTGCGCGTGTGTGTTGTGTGTTGTGTGTGTGTGTGTGTGTGTGTGTGTGTGTGCATGTATTTTTCTAGGCTGAGTGTCTGTGACTTCCTTCAGGTTTTCAAAGCTGGGGGGACATGTCCCCCAATTGGTGAGGAGCCATGATCCTGAGGTTTCTGCGGGGAGCAGTGCTGGGTACCCGGATGCTTCTATCTTCCAGCCATCTTGCCCTGTGTCAGATGCTGGAGGTGCCGACTCAGCTAGGATACAGGCTGTGCTCTTAGGGAGCTCATGGACCGGATGGAAAGGGCTTGGGAACAATTGTAACATGGTTTGCAGGAGAGAAAGAGAAATACATTTTGCTATGGAAGCATCAAACTCTGAGTGAATTGGGGAAGGTTTCATAGAGGAGGTTACATGTTAATTAAGGTCTGAAGGATGGGAATGGAGAAGGAGAGAGGATTTGTTTTGTTTTAGGATAAGAGTGATTCGGGCTGAGAATGATTTGGCAAGAGAGGATTGTGAAAATTTCCCCTTTTGGGGGAATGTACGAAATAAAGCTCTCTCCTTTTGCCATGTCATTGGCTGAGCGCTGCAGCCCCTCAACCAACTCTCCCAGACTCTGGCAAAGGCAGGACGTTCCTACCTGTTCTCGAGATCCTGCCCTCTAGGAAGACCAACACCCCTGGACCCCCCTCTACAGAGAAGCTCATGGAATTCTGCTCTTTGCTTTGTAAAGTCTTCTGTCTGCCATTCATTCGATCTTCACTCTGCCTCTCTCATTCTCTTCCTGTTGCTTTTCTTTCTTTTTTCCTGTCAAGTTCATCTCCTATAACCATTAAACAACCTTGTCTTTCATTCTTTTTATTACTGGAAAAGGTTTATCCTATTTTCCTTCCCTTAATATTCCAATTCTTTACTTTACAAATCAGTGTATGTAAACACTGTGGACGTGGTTGCTGATTGCTAAGTTTTTAGTGCTTCCTATGTGCCAGGAACTGTATTTAGTGTCCCACACCATTATCTAGTCTGCTGTTATCGCGTTCTCATTTGAGAGTGAGAAACCTGAGGCTTAGCTTAAACATCTTATTGAGACAACATATAATTTGGGAGTGACAGCGTTGGGATTCAGGTCACATCTCCTCATGTTAGTCCAGACATATAAAGAAGAGAGTTATTTGATCTGTCAATATAGTTAGGTATCATAAGGATCAACATAAACCCCAAAATAGGAATATGTGCTTTAGCATTAGGTAATGTTTTGCGTTGCCATCATGGGTTAGGAAGATGATGCTATCAGTCGAAATGACCAAAGGCCTGATATTATTTTTAGGAAATAGTTTAGAAAAAAATAACTAGAATTCTAGTGGTTGCATCTGAAGACCGGCTTCTCAGGGCGTTAGGGAAGCAGGCGTTGAGAGTGTGTCACAGCCTCACCTAGACGATGGATCAGATGCCAAGAGCACTGACCCAATTAGAAAGTCAAATCAAGAGCTGCAGCCTGCTGGACGAGGCACGGAGTCAAGGGGGTTACCAACCCAGGTGCCATCTTGACTGCTGGCAGCAGATCCCAAACTCTTGGGGCCTGTGGCACAGGTATTCAGAAGGCAGGTAGCCAGTTATCTCATAGGAGCTTAGTTCTTTTGGGGGTTTGGGTTGGGTTCTAATTCCAGAAATGTGGGGCTGTCTTCTTACGAGCAGACTGGTAGAGGCAGGCACTGGGCTGGAGATTGATCCCCAAGCTAGAACTGGCTAGAGCGATACTGGGAGCAAGAATCAAAGAGGAAGACCAACCCTGAATTCTGGGCTTTTTTTTTTTTTCTGTACAAAGGAGATTTGGGAGCCCAGAATTCAGATCTGGGAGGTGGGTTCAAAGCAAAGGCCTCCTATGAGAGGAGCTGAAGCTGTTTAAGTACTGCCTGCCTTGCTTGCTTGTGAACTAGAGTGAGCTGCTTAGTCGATGTAACCATAGCCAGTGGCCCAGAGGAAATCTGAGGGAGGGGGGCAGACGGGAGCACGTTCACGTTAGACTCAGTCAGGTGGTACAGTGTGAAACAAGCCGACTAGCTTAAGAGTCAGCGTGGGTTTCCGGTGAAATTTCTACTCATTGGAACTTACTATATTTAAAAATATAGTAAGACAGGCTGGAATGGATTTGATACATCGGTACCCACTGGAAAACTAGAACGCTCTTCACTTATCCCCCGGGTATTTGTTGAGCGCCTGCATTGTACTCATGGGGTACTGTCGGGATAAGCCAATCAAGCACTTCATCAGCTGTCTTGATTTCTCTTGGGACGGGATTATTTCACTCCCAGCAGAGCAGAGTCTGTGTGAATTGAGGAGGGCGGAGAAGCAGGGACGTTACTCTGTATTTTCTAACACGTTTATTACACAATTCCTAAGAAACTCATTGTTGTGCAGAGATGCTAATATTTCAGCAAGGGAATAATAGAAGTATAGATGGGTATTTTGGAAGAGATTGGCATAGAAAGAAAGAAACAACTTGAGTTTGAAAGAATAAAGGAAGTGCTTATAGGAGCAACTACTCTTGTTCTAAATTAAACAAACAACAGACAGCATCAAAGTGCACATTTAATCCCCAATTTTCAGTGCCTGTTCCAGGCCTTCGTATGGCCACATGAAATTGGTCTAGCACAGTAAATTATTTCCTTTGACAACCAACTTCTCCTTCAAGTGATTGTTTTAAAGTTTTGTCTTCCAACTTCTTCTTTAAATACGCAGCCATCATACTAGATTATATTTAATCCAATCTCTTATATAACCACTATCATTTTGGATTGTTCTCAATTCCGGTGGAATTAGGATTTCTTAGAACTGTTTGGTTTCTTGGCCTGGGTGGCAGGCCCTGAAAGACTTGGAAGCTACTTGATGATGAAGGGCAAGTTCTTGGGATCCTCCACCCACAGCGGTACGGTGGGCAAGGTAGATCTGCTAGCATGATCAGATTTCCCCCAAATTGTTATATATACAAGTCTATTTTTAACAATCATCTTTTCTTCTTCATCACTGCCAGTTCCAGGATCAAATACTTCAGGTTCTTGCCTGCTTTAAACATGCCTTCAGATCTCTGTAATTCAAACTGAAATGTCTGAAATAAGGAATGTATCATTTAAGGATAGAGTAGCTTATTTGTGCTGGGAAACTCCCAATTAATGTTTCAGGATTATTTGCTCGAAAACGAATTCATCTCTCCTTAACTCCATGGAGAAGTTTCAGTGAAATCCACTCCCATCGTAAGGAATGAGTTAATGGGGAAGCACTTAAAGCAACGTTAGCACGTTAAAAGTGCTCAAGAAACGCCAGATGTTACTGTTATTCTTCTTTGAAAGGAGGACTGAGAGTCATCGTTTGGCCAAGATCACACAATAACTCAAATGTACTATTTCTAGCTCTTGAATTTACTCACAGCAGACAAAACGTTGACATAAGATGTTCCTGTCTCGATGTGCGTTTCTTTGAAGCGTCTGAATCGCTGACAGTTGTGTGGCAGGTGAGGTTAGGCCGTGGAACCACGTGGCTTATTTCTCACTCACACTCCTGGCCCATCAGCATCATCGAGGGCTTTGCCTTGTATTAGCCTCACTCCAGAGTCCAGGCGAAATGAAACAAGTGTCATCAGGAGTAGTCCCCTTTCCTGGTGGCAGAAGGAGACAGAGCCCTTGAGAGCCACATTGAAAATGCCTTTCTCCAGAAGTGACTGTCAGTTCTGCTCACAACTCATTGGCTGGAAAGTCACCTGGCCCTGCTCAACCACAAGAGAACCAAGAAGCACAATTCTTCCCAGTAGGTGTCTCCACGTAGGGCTGACAGGGTATACCTGGCGAGCTGTGCTAATGACTGTCACACTGGATTGATGTTACGTTGCCTTCTTGATGAGCCATCTACAAAGTCATATGCCCTGGGTCGTTAGGGAGATCAGGCAGAAGCTTATCACTTACTACACATTCATTCCCACTGATGAAAAGAGAGGTCAGAAGTACTTGAAAATGGTCTAAATGGCCTTTCAGTCACCCTCAGTTATGTAATTCCTGCTTTGAAGTACAAGGGATGATACTAAGTAAATTTGATGATCTTGAATTAAGTTAAGGGTACAATTTTTGTAAGTGAAAGGCAAGGAAGGAAAGGTACTGTCATTTATTTGGTAACATATGTAAACTATAAAGAGGTTATTATTAATATCATTGCAACATTGTTGCTTGTTACTTGTATTGTTTAAATTTTATGTTTTTTATTTTTAAAAATTTCCATGGATAGAGCTTATCCTGTGTTTTATAGAAACTAGTAATGAGTTAGGTCATATACATAACTATCATGGATTTAGGTGATTAGAGGGAGCAGCATGGTAGATTTGAAAAACTACGGATATTTTGGTATTGCGGAGCTGGAAGCGCAAGATAGGGGTAGAAGTGGCAGGAGATGGGGCCAGGCCGGTAGATGACAGTGGGGGAGTTACATGAAATGTCTTCCTACTCTGTAAAGGACTTCAGCTGTCATTGTACAGGCAGTGGGGAGCCATTAAAAATTTCTCAGGACAGGTGACACAGTCAGATTTGCACACAGGCACACTTAGTTTTTTTACACTTCACAAACGTGTTTTCTTACAAATTGAAGACAAGACCCTCCACCTGCAAAAATATTATGTCCTTCTTTATTGTGATACTTGCATTATTGCAGGAGTCTGGAACCGAACCCCAATACCTGCCAGGTATGCCCGTTTGTATCAAAATATCGTTCTGGTGGTAGGGTGAAGGGCTCCAAGGAAAGGGGCAAAACTGGTGAGAGACTGACACGAAAGTTATTTAGTGGCGTCTCAGTGAGACATGGTTAAGAGTCACAGAGGCCATGGAGACTGCAAGGAGGTGAATATGAGACCGTTTAATAAGGTGGAACATGGTGATCGGATGGAGGAGGTAAGGGAGAAGGAAGAGGCTAGGATGACTCCTACATTTCAGGCTTGGGTAATTGAAGGGGTACTTTTTCTGTAAAAGACCAGATGTTTTAGGCTTTGAGGCCATACGATGTTTTTATAGCTTCACAAAGCTGCCATTTTAGCATGAAAGCAGTTATGTTCTAATAAAACTTTATTTGCAAAAACAGCTAAATCTGGCCCGTGAGCTGTCGTTCGCTGATGCCTGTTCTAGAGGCATACGAGGCTTCAAGAAGGACCTCGCTCATTCTGCCCTACCAAGCAGCCCTACGAGCCACGTTGTACCTGGCACTGGGCCAGGTCCTGGGGCTGCAGAGACGAACACGCTTTGATGAACTTGCAGACCGGTGCCGAAAGCCTCCGTGGTCCCCTTTGCTGTGTACCCAACTGGTCTGCGCCTAAGGGGGTGGGGTGCAGCTTCTTAGAATAGATGGCATGTCAGTCGTGGTTTGAAAGAAGAGTTTGCCATGTGAAAATTCAGCGGACAGGAGAATATTTTGGGCAGGGATGCTGTGTGTTCGTAGGCACATGAGCACGTATTCCTTCCAAGTCTACGCTGGTGAGAATGCATTCTGCTGTATTCATGTCTATATTCATGGCATCCTAGAAGGAACATGGGCTTCTCAAGTCAGATTGGGGTCCACTTTCTAGACCTTTTACTGACGGGCTCTGAGGTGTAGAGGCCTCATCTATAAACGGGAGTAAGTTTTTTGGTAAAAATTAATGACCTAAAATCACCTAAAATGGTGTCTGGTAAATAGATCCTTTTGAAATGTGAGTCTCACTGTTTCACTTTCTTTCTCTTGAATCTGACTGCTGGGTGATGGCCATTCTGTATCTGGGGAATAGTACTTGTTGAATAATTTCAGGGTTTCCAACAATGTGAGAAAAATGACCGATATCGTTTCTTTTGACTTAAAATTTTGTGGCTAAAGCTCACAGGGTGAATTCACTAGACTTAGTGTGGTCTTACGGAGCAGACATTTGTTTTCTTCAGAACTAACTTTAAGGAGAGGCGAGAACACAGTGATGGGTAAGGTCAGGTTTGCTGGACGTTTGCACTGGGAGCTGCATGTGACTCCCCCTCCAAACATCAGAGGTGGACTATGTTGATTACCCAGGTCTTCTGTGATTTTACTCCATCAGTGTTTACAGATGGTTCTACTCGTTTCCGTCGTATTTCCCTTTGGTGTGGAGAATGAAGTAAGTGTGGTTGTAGATCCGAGTGTTCGGGGGTGGCGTGTTTTCTCCCCGTGGCCCAGGCGCTGTAGCTCACCTGTTTCCCAGTTAACAGGGGCCCAGACTAGAGTCGATTAGCTCTTTGTTACCAGTCGTATTCTTCCTTTGTGTGACGTAAAGGCCTTGCAGGACCTGCTCGCTGCCCTCTCGGGCCACCTGTTACCTTTCCTGCACCCTTAGCATAGGCACCACAGACTGGAGGGCTTTGAACCGAATATGTACCACCCAGCTGCCTGCCTGCCTGCCTACGTGTCGTCTTCACACACATTGCTTCCTTTGCTTGCCTTCTCTGCGTGTGTCCCTTCCTCTCTCCCTTGCTTATCTTTCAAGACTGGATTTATAGGTTGTTGCCTGTGGGAAGCTTTTCCTCGATATCTCCACAATCGTTAGTCAAGGTTGCCTTTTTACTGTATTGAAAAATCTTCAGTTATTTCTCACTGTATTATATTGTCTCTGTTCACATTCCAGTGGTATTAGATATTTTCTTCTGGGTATTATTTATGTTGTTTATTATGAATGACTCCAACTATATGATGATGTTGAAATGGCAGACTCCTTTTATTGGGTAACTGTCCTGTCATCCTCACTCTTCTGGGGACTTTGTGAACACAGTATGTTGCAGATACAGATTACTTTACAAGATGGACTGAACTGTTGCATGTTTTTTCATTGTTCCTGTGTCCATTTCTAAACAGGCCAGAGCATATTGATTTAACTCATGCCAGAGTAGTAGTGCCTGGTGACAGATGAAAAGTCAATTCTTAAATCAGAAAATTCTTGAATTTGGGTATTTGTTCATACTTCCATCTTCAAGGTACTTCTGTTAAGGCTGTACAGAACTTAGAAAATAAATTGGCGTCGGTTTCATTATTAAATTATTTAAAAAGTAGTTTAAAATGTGTTTTGTATAATGAAATAAATTAAAGCAAGGAGGGTACTTACATGTCAGTGTCTCCTTTTCTCTTAATTCATTAATGTGATGATTCATTCAACAAATATTGTTTTGGACATCTGTTGTCCACCAGATAAGGGACAAGGACATCATTGAACATAACGGACAGTGTGCCACCCGCATAGAACATACAGAAAATTTACATCATGTCTTGGGTCCTGATGGATCCAGGGAAGCTTATTATCAAAACCTGTTGTTTGTTTTTTTGTTTAGGAACCACAAGGAAATTTAATCAGTATCTTAATAGTTGGAAACTATTTTAATAAATGCAAAAGCCAGAAGTGCTTTTTAACTTTTACTAATTTGAAAGGAAAATTCTGTTCTTTTAGCAGAAAATAATCTCTTTAGTTAAGTTCATGGGGAGGAAAAAACCAGTCATGCTTATAATGATTTTTGTCTTGGAAATAATAAATTTAATAACTTCCCTAAACTCATTCATTTTAGAATTATTCGAGACCTTGTTTGAGATGTGAAATTGATAAAGAATGAATCACTTTTTGTTTTATTTTTCTTTCTCCCCATTTTGCCTTGAAGCTTTCCACGGATAGCTGTGGTTGCTGAGAAGCAGCATCGGGCAAGGGAATCGTCCCCTTCCTACCTCCTTGTCCTTTAGGCCATCATCTCGAGTCCCTAGTTGAGTGAGACACAGAATGTATACATGCGCAGGGAGGATTTTCCCGGGATTTAGAGAGTACCTACTAATAGAGGTAATAGGATTTGTGGAGGAAAAGAAAAAAGATAAAATTCATATGAACATTTGTATGGGAGGACATCTATATTATGGAAACTGCCCAGAGCACTTCTAGTCTTACATTTCATAAGTTCCATGAACTCATGACCCATTATTGAACAATTCATTTGTTAAATTGTATATATTTTGTACCCTAACATTTCTACCCATAGTAGAAGTGTTGGGTTGATGGTGTGTACTTTTAAAAGGCAGAAAATTCATCCTGCAGTCATCTCAACCCTGGGTCAGGGTTATTTGTCCCCATTCTAACTGCCTACTGAAAGAAAGGTGAATCTTCTCTGGAAGAAGAGAATCTCTTTGAGGGTGTCTACAGTTTTATATCCACAATGTTCAGCACTTAATAAAAAAATTACCATGTATACCAGGAAACAAGACAGATGACCAAAATTCAAGGGAAAAAAAATAGACACACCACAGGTAAATCAGAGTTTAGTATTATCAGAAATTTATTTTAAAATAACTGAGATAATAGATGACAAGATGGCTAATTTCACCAGAAAACTGGTACTTATAGAAAGAGAATAGATAGAAGTTCTAGAACGGAAAATAATAGGAATCGATCACTCAATATAAGTGCTTAGCTGCACATTAGATACTGTCAAAGAAAGGATTAGTGGATTGGAAAATACCTTAGTAAAACATATTTAGAATGGGGCAAGAAAAAAAGAAAAGGATAGAAAATACAGAAATAGGCATAAAGTGCATATTAGACACAAGGAAAAGACCTTACTTTTATGTAATGTGAGCCAATGAGAAAAGGAGGGAGAGAATGAGACTCAAACAGTATTTTAAGGGATAATGGCCAAGAGTTTTCTAAAACTTAAAAAGATGTCAGGCCACAGATTTGAGAAGCTCAGGAAAAACCAAACAGGATTAACACAAAATAAATCATATATAGGCACACCATAATAAACTTATGAAAAGAGAAAAATCTTAAAAGCATTAGTTTGGAAAATAAGATATCTTCAAAGGAACAAAAGGAAGACTGATGGAATGGTATCTTTAAAGTGCAGAAAGAATATCTTTATCTATAGATATCTAGATATCTATACCCAGAAAAAGTATTTTTCAAAAATGAAAGCAGAATTCATATGTATTTGACAAATTTCATGAAATTCAACAAAATGGTCACCAGAAGAAGTAGAAAATATGAATATTTCCATGTCTCATAAAGAAATTGCATCTTCAATTCATCATTTTTTTAAACAAGGAAAACTCCAGAGTCAAATGGTTTTACTACCAGTGAATGCTTCCAAATATTTAAGGAACAAAAATAACAACAGTCTTACAAAACTCTTCTGGAGAATACAAAAATGTTTTATGAGGCCAGCATATCTTTGATATTAAAACCTGACGGAGACAATACAGGAAAATTATAGGAAAATTTTTCTCATGAACAGAGATGCAAACTTCCTAAATAAAGTACTAATAGAAAATTGACTGCGTAGAGATATAGAAGGCGTAACATATTAGGACCAAGTGTGATTTAGTCCAGGAATGGAAGGTTATACTACTATTCAAAACTCAGTAGGCAAGCTGATGGTCAAAGGGTACAAAATTTCAGTTAAGCAAAATAAATTCTGGAGATTTGCTGTGCAGCATAGTGCCTATAGCTAACCATGTTTTATTGTGTACATAAAATTTGCTAAGAGGGTAGATCCTCTGCTAATTGTTCTTACCACAAAAATAAAATAAAGAGGATTGGGGGAAACTTTGGGAGATTATAGATATGTCTTTGGCCTTGATGGTGGTGGTGATAGTTTCACGTTTACCTCCAAATTTCATTAAGTTATATATATTAATATGTACAGCTTTTACATGTCAATCATATCTCAATAAAGTAGTTTAAAAATGGATAAAACTTAATATAATTAACCACATTAACAGAAAAAAGGAAAAAATCATATGATTACCTCAATTTTTAGAGAAAAGTATTTGGTAAAGTACAACCCCTATTTATAATAAAAATTCTTAGCAAACTGGTATTAGAAGAAACCCCCTTAATCTTATACAGGCTTTCTACCAAGAAAAAAAAAAGAACCCCTACAAAAATCGTAATTAATGGTGAAAAAGTGAACACTTTTCTTCTGATAGAATGAAACAAGAAATATGATCACCACTTCAATTCCCTATTATACCAGCAGTTATCGTCAGTGCCATAAAGCATGGAGAAAAAGGTATAAGGATGGGAAAGTAAGACAATGATTATTATTTTTAGACTACTTGATTTTATTTACATGCATAAGTATAGGTATGTATATATATGAAAAATCCAAAAGAATTGAGGTTGCTACATACAAAGTCAATCTATAAAAATTATTCGTAATCCCATATATCAGCAGCAAACCAGTAATTAAAATGATACCCTTTATATTAGCATATATAAACAAATACTTCAGGATAAATGCAATGAAAGATTTGCAAGACCTCCTCTTGGAAAACTACATAATGGTATTAAGAGAAGTTAAAGGTGCCCTAACTAAATGGTCATGGACTGTAAAATTTCATATAGTAAAAATGTTAATTCTTCCCAAATTGATCTATGTGTTCAACACAATTCCAGCCAAATTTCAGGAGTCGTTTGTGTGTGTGTGTGGAAAGTGACCAGCTTATTCTTAATATAGGTGGCAATGTAAAGGGCCAAACATAACTAAGCCAATTTTGAAGAACAAATAAGACAGTGTAGTATTGATATAAGGAGAGACAAATAAGCTGATGAATGGAATGAAAGTCCAGAAACAGACTCACTCATATATGGTCACTTGATTTATGACAGAAGTGACAAAGTAGTGCAGTGAGGGAAAGAATGTTCTTTCAACAGGTAAGTGCTAGGCCAACTGGATATCCATATGGAGAAAAAGAATGCTGACTCTTATCTCATACCATACATAAAAATCAATTCTAGCTGGATTACAGATCCAAGTGTGAAAGGTGAAACCACAAAGCTTTTAAAAGAAAACGTGGAGCATATCTTTATGCCCTGGGGGGTGGCAAAGATTTCTTAAACAGGACATAAAAAACAAGAACTATTCATCAAAAACACCATAAGGAAAGTTAATAGTGACCCACAGAGTGGGAGAAGGCGTGCATGACACACCTATCCAGCAGAGGACTCATCGAGAATTTATGAAGAGTTCCCACAAATCATTGAGGAAGAAAAATAGAAAAATGGGCAAAAGACTTAAACAGTGTGTATATATGTGTGTATATATACACACATATATACATATATGTGTATATATACATATATATACACGTATGTGTATATGTGTGTGTGTGTGTGTGTAAAGATCTCCACGTGATCAATACATTTATGAAAAGATGCTCGACTTCAGCAGTTACTGGGGAAGTACATGTCAAAACCATAATGCAGTACCACTTCCCAACCTGAAGTATTAGACTGAAAGGGACAGACAGTACTAAGTCGGTGAGGTGCAGTGTGACTGGAACTCTCAGGTGTTGCTGGTCACTTTAGAAAGCTGCTTGGTATCATCTTCTAAAGTTGCAGATGCCCTGTGACCTAGAAGTTCCATTTTTTTTTTTTAAGTATATGCACAACGGAAATGAGTGCATTCATGCACCAAAAAACGTGTTCAAGAATCTTCAGGCAGCATTCTATAAAGCATCCTCAACTGGAAGCCACCCAGGTCTTCATCAGTGATAACATGGTTGAATACGTTATGGTACATGTGTACGGTATTATAATATAGCAGCGAGAATGGATGAGCTACAGCTGTGAGCAACGATTAATGTGATTCTCACAAACCTGGAGCCAACGGAGCCAAGCAAAAGAGAATATTTACTATACAATTCTTCTTATAAACATGCAAAACTATGGGCTTTTCAGGATAACGTTTATCCTTAGAAGGGCAATAACTGAATGGGCAAAAGAGTGGTTTCCAGGTGGGTTCTAGTAGGCAAAATTCTAAGATGGCCCTTGCGTGCCCCCCTTCTCTGATATCTACACCACTTACAATCCCCTCTCCTTGAGTGTGAATATAATGGGATACAACTCCCATGAGTCCATGAGTAAGTTATGTTATTTTGCAAAGGTGAAGGGATTTTGCAGATGTTATTAAAGTCCCTAATCAACTGACTTAACCAAAAAGGAATTATCCTCGTGGGTCCGACCTCCCTAGGTCTACAGTCAGAGATGCTCTCCTGCTGGCCCTAAAGAAGCAAGCCGCCACGAGTTCCATACTTGCGAGGAAACAAATTTAGCTAACAGTGACTCAAGCTTTTAAGAGGACCCTGATCCTCGTATCACAGATAAGACACCAGCCCCAGTCGACACCTTGGTTGCAGCTTTATGATCCTTAGCACAGGACCCAGCTAAGCCGTTGCCAGGACATCTGGTCCACAGAAACTTGGGATGATAAATGTGTCTTGTTTTCAGCTGTTGAGTTTGTGGTGAGTTTTTACGTAGCACAGAAAACGAATCCACTTTGGTAATACTCGATTTCTTCATCTTGCTAGTAGTCACATGGGCATGTGTACTTACTCTGTAAAAATTCCTATTGTACATTTGTGATGTGTGTATGTTTCTGTATATAAATAAAAATGAATTATATTGAATAAAAGTGTTCATCTTAAAACAAGGTAACAGTTAATAGCATTTCTCTGCGTTACCTTTGATCAGTACACAAATGTAATCAAATAATTATGTTGAAATTGTACTGGTCAAGTTGAACACGAGCAGATTTGGTCATAAAATTAACATAAGCATTCCTTTCCATTAGTGAACTCACCTTCCATTTTTATTCTCTTATTGACAAGTCACTTATAGTTTACATTTTCCCCCAGTGGTTTCGCTTGGAGGGTAATAGAGTCTTGAAGGTGGAGGTGTAATGATTTTTCCGTCTAACCTCCTTATTTTAAAGGTGATGGAACTAGGCGTGCTTCACATTAAGTATTGAATAGCAAAGCCAGTACCGTAATTCTTGAGGGCTCAGTTCTGTGTTTATTTCCTCATATCACAGGTCATCTGGAATCTAGAGGATGTGAGTGCATGCTGTCTGGTTGTCATGTTGTGGACGTAGTTTGAGTCAGGATGGAGAGTATGAGAGTGGGTAACTTTCTCTGGTTCTAACTAGAGCTGATGAGCCGGTGTTGAGCATAGTGGGAGTTGGGATGGTGGAGGAGAAATTCATTCAGCCCCAATTGTCTGCTGTGCTTGTCTTAATGCACTGAGATGTCCTTTTCACAGATTTTTTCCTTCTTTGGGGAAAAGATTTTCCTACTTCCCAGAAATGGCCTCCAGCTGATTCAAGTCTTCGGAGGCTCCTATTGGTTTATAGCTTTCCCCACCTTAAATCGATATGAAATTAGATAATGCGCCTACTTCTCCTGAGTGTGGAAACAGGAACTGGACTATCTGTAGATGGGTGAATGGGTGTAAAGCCAGGTGGAAGGCAATCACTGATCACAAAGAATTCTAGGGATTTAAATACAGTTTAAGAAAGCATTTGTACAATAAATGTAACAGTTATGGCAGGCAGATGCATGTAAGTGTGTTTGATTCATAAAACGTATTTTTATTTGTGCCTTTAGTTGATATTTTTATTTGGTGTCTTTAGTTGACAACTTTAAGGAACATTTTTAAAAATTAATAAAAATACGTTTTAATTTTACATCTCTGATCCTGAATTCACAGTGTTGTATTTTGGAAAAACTAGGAATATTAATATAGTACTTCTAGGAATATTAAAATCGTAAAGCATCTTTCAACATTTCCATTATAAAATGCAATTTTAAAGGGTTTAGAAGTCAGCTATAAAAGTTTGTTCTTGGCTAATACTTTGTATACAAAAATCTCTGCCCAACATAATTTTCAGAATAATTATTGCAGTGGCGTAAACCGTGAGATTATATGGCAGAACCAGTTTAGTAGGGGAAAGATGACAGCTTTAAAAATGATTCAAATAGAACAATATGAAAATTATTCTTCTTGCTTTATTTTCTCCAAAAATTGTTAGTTAAAGAAAAGTTTACCACTAGAAGACTCACCATGGGCTTACATATCAAAAATTATAGCCCCAGCAAACCCAGCATAAGACCCAAATGTAGATGACTTGGGAATAATTCTTTTAAGACTAGATTTTGCCAGCCAAGTTTGAAAGCAGTTTTGGGGGCAGCTCAGTGTCTGTGTGTAACCCCAAAGAGATGCTTACGGGCCCCACTTATTGAAACATAGCTTTCTGTTTGGGACCTGCATTTAGCTGCCTGCAAAGCAAGGACATATTTCTTACATGATGGGAGCCTTATCCAGTGAAGCTGGAGGGCTTCTCGTTAATGTAACTTTCTTCCCAAAACTCTGGGCAGGTTTTAGCTTGAAAGGAAGATCAGCCACAGTATAGATAAGCTCCTGGCTTTTGTGCTCTTGTGAACACACGTGCACATACAGCCCTTTGCGGCTTGTGGGCAGGTTTTGTTTTTTACTCTGTTCTACTTCTTCATAAGCAGATCACCTCCAGGGATAATTTTGTATGAGGCAGCCAGCCTGGTCTCAGAGTTCACAGTAGCTTCCTCCGTCGTGTCAGCTGCTGCACCATGGAAGCTCATAGAACTCACAGGGATTGTTTGAGGTGTTGGTTTGAAATGAAATGTGACTTTATGTGAAATATGGATTGGAAATGATATGGCGTTATATACATCCAGTTGTCTCTGTGGCGGAGAAGGAACTGCCTCATTAGTGAAAAACATACCCCTCCCCTCTCTAAAATGATGATGCAAAACCATACTTAGGGCCAGACAAGGCAAAAATGACAACAACAATGACAACAAAAATCCTTTAGTTTTTGCTATTAAAGAAAACAGCTTCTTTAAAATCAGGTCAATGTTTATTCAGAGATCTTAGGGAATTCGCTTCAGCTCTGTCGTGCCAAAGGAGAGGAAAGCCTGCCTTGGCTCCCGAGATGGGAGTGTGTTGGCTTTCTCTGGCATCATCTTACTGAGAGGTCCCTTCTCATCTTCACCTGGTCTCACATTTGGTGGCTTGTTATAGGGAGAGACTGGCCCTGATGCTGTCATGACCTCCCAGAAGCTCCAAGCTGGAGCCTAAGGTGTGCAGGAGGTAGTGGCGTCTCAGAGAGCACATGCCGGAGTTCAGGATTCCTGGTGGGTAGGCAGGTCGCATATGGAGACGCCCTTTAGGAAACAGCAGATGATGTCATTTCCCAGAGCAGTAACTGTCGCTATCATTCTGTTCCACGTGTCCCAGACTGGGCCCGTGGAAGGTCCCCAAGTTGGCATCTGTCATTTTGACAGAGTCTCATCATTCTTTGAACATTATTTATTTTCTGGAGATGTATTTTCCCTGCGCTATCCTGGAAATCAGCCATGTGCCAAGAAGCCCTGGTTCTTTTAAGTGAGGAATCCACATGCTCCCAAGCCTTCCCACTGAAAAAACAACTGGAAATATGTGTGTGTGTATATACTCCTATCTCTGTCTCTGTCTTCGTCTCTGTCTCTGTCTGTCTCTGTCTCTGTCTCTATCTCTCTATCTCTCTATCATCTCTATCTCTATCTCATCTCCATCTCCATCTCCATCTATCATGTCTGTCTGTCTGTCTGCCTACCTACCTACCTATATATCTATCAAACTGATTCATGCTACAGTTCTAATTCTACAAGGATCTAAACCACAAAGTTTATTAGTTTCTCTCCTTCCGTACTTGTGACTCCCTCCTCTAACGGTGAGAAAGCTGGCTCTTACCGTCCATGCTCTATTTACTCACTTGCTCGGTCCTGTATGCTAACGTTACTGGCCTGCTGTTCCACTAGGGCACCTTTCTTGCTCAGGGTTCAGTCCCTGGGGGCCCTTGAGTCCCCACTGCCCTATTCTGCATCATGTACCGTATTGTTTTTGAGTGTGAGTTCCTTTGAACTCCCAGCTGGGAGTTTTGGCTTTCTCCATGAATCCTGTGCAGCTAGTAGGTGTACAAGCACCTCGGCGCTACTTGTGTTTAGGGTGTTATCATTTCTCTCTATCTTCGTGGCTGTCTTTCTGTTAAGCATAAAGTTGAAAAAAAGAAAAGCAAACCGAGCATGTGCATGCACATGCATTGAAGTCGTATGTTTGACATTCAGCTCTGTCTTTTAATAGATGCCTTGTACGTTATAAGATTTTGATAAATGTTTATTGGATTTAAAATTTGGTGAGAATAAAAAAATAACGGGTGTCTTTAGTTGATCACTTTGATTCCTACTTTTGATTTTTTAATTGAGTTTTGCTCCCCCCAATTTACAAATGCTGAGCTTGTTTGACTTGGGTACACAAGTGATTTATTTGGGTCATATATTTACACACACTGAATGTCACCCTTTTTAACATCCAGTTCTCTGGATTTCCAAACACGCAGAGATGTGCGTAACCACTGCCACGTTCGAGATAGAAGACAGGTCCTCTCCACCTCAGAGTTCTCTTTTTAGTTAACACTTCCCCTTATTTCACAGCCTTTGCCAAACACTGGTCTGTTTTCTCTCCCTCTGGATTTGCCTTCTCCACAATGTCATATAAATGGAATTATTTTGAGTCTGGCCTTTTTCCGCTAGCATAATCATTTACCTTTCATTCGTGTTGTTTAGCGTCGTTGAATAGTATTCTGTCGTATGCACGACCCAGAGTTGGTTTACCCATCCGCCAGTTGAAGGACGTCCGGATTATTTCCGGTCTGTGACCATTAAGAATAAACTTGCTGTGAACATCGCAGCACATGTCTTCGTATGGACATATGTTTTTATTCCTCTTAGTTAAATGTCTAGAAGTGGAATTGCTGGGTCATATAGTAAGCATATGTTTATAAGAAACCATGAAGCTGTTTTTCACAGTCGTATACCATTTTCCACTCCCATTAAAACCGTGTAGGGCATTCATTTATTCCATGTCCTCACCGCCACATGGTTTTAACCATTCTGGTGAGCGTATAGTAATATTTACTTTTTGTTGTCATGTGTTATCTTTTGTTTTGCATTTCCCTCATGACAAAATGGTGCCGAATATTTTTTTGCCTGTGTGCTCATTGGCCATTCGTATATCCAGTCTTTTCTGAAGTGTCTGTGCAAGTCTTCCACTCAGTTTTTTAATTGGCTTGTCTTCACATTAACGAATTGCAAGACTGGTCATTATAATATGGAGAAAAGTCCTTTGAGATAGATTTGTGGTGTTTAGATCTGTGTCCTTACCAGTTTTCTGTCTAGCTGTTTTATTATTCATTAAATATCTGTGATTGAGGGTTTATTTCTCTCTTTATTTTTGTCAGTTTTGCTTCATTTGGTTGAAGCTTTTTTATTAGGGGCACCTACGTTTACAATCATTATAGCTTACTAATGCATCGACTCTCTTATTAACATGAAATGTTCTCTTTGACCCATAATACCTTTTTTTCTCCCAGAATTTGACTTTGTCTGATACTAATATAGCTACTTCAGTTTTCTGAGAGTGTTTTAAAAGATGGGAAATAATAGAGAATATCTGTATGCTGATCGAGAAGTTTCTATCAGAGGGGGAGGGAGCAGTGAAATGGGGAGGTGGTGGGGAGAAGGAATTACTCAGTGAGCGAAGCCCTCGGGCAGGAAGTAGGATTCACAGCGAGATCCCTCTATGTGCGATTTCAGGCAGGAAGAAGGAAAGGATGGTTGCAGATACAAGCAGATTTTTACAATTGGATATACCTTAGATTTATTTTTAAAAATCTAGCCATAGGTACAAAGTTTATAGTGTTCCAGAAACCACGAATCAAAGAAACGTGGCTTCAGTTCTTATCAGCACATGAGGGTGGTAGTTCAGATGTCGCTGACTGTTCAGATGATTGAATTGTGGTTAATGGGTGAGTAGCAAGTGGCTGTATGGAGCATCATTAGGCCCTGGGGTTGTGGCCCTTATTTTAGCATCCCGAATCTCCCTTGTCCTGGAAAGTTTTCATCATATACTGTCTGGTTTTCTGAAACAGTCTGCAAATTGAGCATATTTTCCAGTGAGGTTCAGGATATGCAAGTGTGTCTCGAGGATGTGAAATCCATTTTGCCGGAGGATCACGTGATGTAAAGGAATCTGAGGTCGGGTACTGCAGCTAAGTCTCCACACATGCAAAAACTCTAAACGTAGATTATCTTTATTTGAATGATGTTTAAACTTTTTAAGTTATTTTCTCTCCTAAATTTCGTTAACTCCCTACTTTGATTTCATATCTAAAATTGTGATTCTTCAAGGGGCGTGATCTTTGATTCAGAGAAACAGTTGGAAATGATATCAGTGGGCTTCTCCTCTTAATAAAAACAGAGAATTGTTTTTAAAAAGAAGCCTACTTCGAGCATTTCTGAGGAGGCCTGGACATTGTTCTTTCCTAGGACTGAAAAATTGTCCATATTCCTCAGATACGGGGACAGTCAGTGCAGTCCCCCACCTTCCTTCAGTGACTGATTCGGGCGTGGGCATGTCACCCAGGTCCACCCCAGCAGAGTCGTCCTGGGATGTTTTTGCAGAGCACGTGGGCGAGAGTTTCCCTCCCCCCCACCCCCGGGGTCTCTAAGAGGATGGGATGTAATTCTGGGGTTACTGGAATCCTTGACCTTATGGGGAGAGGGGCTGCCCTGGTAATGGACCTAATAATACTGAGCAAATCTGGGTGTTCTCTTTCTCTCTCTCTCTCTCTCTCTCTCTCTCAATCTGATCAGATTGACTCAATTACATAAACCAGTAAGTTACTTTAAAAAAGCCAATTCAAACTGTTTTTTTTTTTTCTGTCTCTTGCAGCTAAAACAGCCCTTATTAGTACTGTGCATATATTTTTAAAGACCTAAGTCAAAATCTAGTTGAGAGTGAGATTCAGAGAAAAGCAGCCACCCTGTAGAAGGAGTCCGCCAGGCACGCACTCCGTTCTGGGACCTTCTCTCTCTCTCAGGAACTCTTGCTCAGGGCTCGCTTTCCCAGACTCGTTTCTCCTCAGCTTCTCTCCTGACTTGTAAATCACGGCTCCCGAGCTTCGGAGCTCGGGGTTACGTCCTGCCAGATTCTCTTCCCTGCCTCTCTGCTCACTTCTGGCGTCAAAACATCCATCACCTTGCTGCTGAGGTCGCTCTCGTGGGTTCTGCCGTGTCCTGTGAGCCAGCTTTCCTCTAAGGGACGCGCACCTGCTCCTTGCTCTCCCAGGGACCAGTGCGGGGGCGTGGCTGCGCCGCAGTTAGGCTGTGGTTGGTTAGTGCCTTGTGGGGGCCACACGGAACAGGAAGGAGGCGCACGGTACAGGACACCCGCGGTCCTGTGATCTTTTAGGAGCAGGGTCCAGAGATCCTGAGGCCCGACGACTCCCACTTCTGTTCCCTTCCCCTCCCGGCCTGCGTGGCACCATGGAAGGCCCCTGGACAGATACAGAGCGTTTTGCAGGAGCCCTTTGTCCTTTTCTCTTAAACTACTTCAAACAATACTGAACCGTTTTTAAAGGGCGTTGGTTTTTCTTATTGTAGTCACAGAGAAATAGAAAGAAGGAGACAGATCCTGCTGTTCGGAGTTGTTAGGGACCTGTTTTTGGGTTGGTGTGAATCTGAGCCCAGAAAGAATTTGCAGTGGCCTGAAAATGGGTTCTAATAGAAGAGACCATCAGATTTAAACGGTCACAAAGGTCAGCGGGCACCGAGAAGGTCACAGTCCTTCAGTGGTGAGTCAAAGAACAGAGCCAGCTTCTCTAGGGAAGAGAAATGCACGGAAAGTGTGTTTGGTAAGAAGGTAGTTTAATTCGAGTTTTTATTTCTAGAAATGTGTAGGATGGTGGCATTGAGAATACCAGGGACTTTGTGCAGATTTAGGAGTGCTTGCAAGAAGAGCACGGTGGAGGGTTTGGTGAAGCGGGGTGCTCAGTGATAGGAAGAGTCAGCTGAGGGTGAGGGTTTGAAAGGCCTTGAAAAAAGTGGGAGCAGGTATCGAAAAGAAGGAGACCAGGGACGGGAACTAGGAGAGGAGGGACTAGGATGGTTTGTGACGCTTTGAGTTTAAAGTGGCAGGACCACGTGGAGCCTGGCATGGCATGGGAAAGGCATGATAATGTCAATACAATGCCAGGGGCAGCCTGATCCAAGTGACACGTACTGCAGAAGAAAAAGAAATAAGGAAGAGAGATGGGCGTTTGAGGATGCCATTGAGTTTTTAAATAGGTAGGCCCAACGAGCCCTCATCGAGAAGGTGACTTTGCGTAAGAATTGAAGGAAGTGAGGGAGTTAGCTTGTGCAAAGCTCAGGGGACCGTACATATGAGCCCGATGTGTTTAAGGAACAGCAGAGAGGCCGAGGCGGAGCCTCGTTACAGCAGAGATCCGAGGGCTTGTGCCCGTTAGCATTGGGGTTTCAGCTCCGGTGGAGGTGGAAAGCCTTGGGGGAGTTAGAGCACTGACATATTATGACTGGTGTCTCATGGGCTCTCTCGGGCTGCCGTGTTACGCATAAACTGAAAGGGGAGGCGTGGAAGACCCCTGATGGGGCTGCTGCCTCATCCGGGGGAGAGAGACGCTGGAGCCTGGACCAGCGTGGTGGCCGTGGTGGGGGTGAAGGCGGAGCTGCCAGGACGAGCTGACGGAGGTGATGGTGGTGTGTGTGGGTGTGTGCGTGCGTGCGTGCGTGTGTGTGTGTGTGTGTGTGTGTGTGTGTGTGTGAGAGAGAGAGAGAGAGAGAGTGAGTGAGAGAGAGAGAGAGAGAGAGAGAGAGAGAGAAACAGACAGACAGACTTATTAATTTATCGATCTACAAGTTTAATAGGCTTTTTGGCCTGAGTAACCAGAAGAGTAGAGATAGTTTGCTCTGATCTTCTGAACTCAATGGAAGGTACTTTGAGCGTGAACTACCTTAGGCAAACAAAGGTCCCAATAACAGATACGCCTCCTGTAATATGTCTTTAAAACGACAGTGCTCGTGGTCATATTTTACAATGAAAGAAGCTATTGGCAAGCCTTGTCAGGAACTCCCTGTGGAAATATCAGTTGCTTTTCTTGGCTCCAAGGTATTTCCTGAACAGTGTATTATACTATGTCCCAAGTGCGCCATTAAGGGATTTGCAAGTTTGTTAAAACATGTGTGGCAAGTGAGTGCTGTCACTTAAGCCTCGTCAGAGGAGCCAAGAAATGAGAATCAGCTCCTAGGTGGACGTGAACGTGGACATGCATTAGCTCCGACTCACAGGCCCAGGTAGTGGGGTTGGCAGGGCTTGTGTCCTGCGCACGAAGCCTTCAGCTGACACTGTCCTCAGCAGCCCTCTCAGCACACAGGGCCTGTGGGCGTGGACGTATGTAAATCTTTTGGAAAAGCTCCTTTATACCAAGTTGATAGCAGCCCCCTATCCCGGGGGCATGGAACAGAATTGATTGGCTGGAACAGAATTTTCCAGTGCTCCTAGAGACTTGCTCTTTTTATAAGATTTAGAATAGCACTCTTCCACGATGGCTTTGTGTTCAAGGAGGGGCTTTTCTGTATCAGGAAATGGGGAGTTTGCGGGGAAGCCGCCCATGCCGGGAATGTGACTTTGCATTTTTGTCTAGGAGTCCAGTGGAATGGTTACGGGGACTCTCTTCTGTTCCTGTCCTGTTTTGAAATGCATTATATTAATTTTAAAAGGAAGGGGAAATTTTAATGAATATTGAACAGTTTTGAAGTGGCCAGATTCTCGATTCTGGTAGGTCTGAGGTGCTAGTTGCAGTTGCTCTAACTTGCAGCTCTGTATAGAAGTTTTCCCCCTTTCTGAGAGACAGGTCAGTGCTTCACGACCCCGTGGGGACCAGGAAACGTCTCCGCAGCTTGCCCTAGATCTAGGCTTTCTCTTCTTTATCCAGGCATTTGTGACTTTTCTCACTAAGACCATTGTTTTCTTATTGGGGAACAGTGAAATTTGTGGTCATTTTGAGTTTATATTCAAACCGGAGTTATAATACAGATGAAGGTCTAGAATTATTTTAGAAACATTACTTATTTAAATGGCTTCGGATTTTATCCATTTGCGTTTGTATTTATATTTGCTTCTTAGGGTGATAAGTTTCAACTATGATAGAATGACAGGTGACTCTGTCCTGGTTGCCAGACACGGTGCGTTAACGGGGGCGACGCAGGGTCATGCCGACAAGCCTCCGGGTGTCGCCGGCCCCTGCTGCTTGGTAGTTGTTCTATTCTCATCTTGTGATTGTTTTAGAATCCTTCTCTTACTGCTGATTCAACTCTTCCTCATTCTCCTCAGAAGGAGAGAAAAGGAAACCAGTATTTCTTGAGCCTGTGGTATATACCAGGCATTTTGGGAGCCCCTGGGGAGTAGAAAAATGCATGTGACATGGTCTGCCGTCTCGTGGGAGAGAGAAATATGCAAAGCAAGTAAATGAAATATAGCCTGATCAAGGAACCTTCTAATGAAAGAGGAGTGAAACGAAGGAAGGAAACGGAGCATGTCTCAAGAAAGGGAGGTTATTCAGAGGAGCATCCACAGAGGGGCTGGATCCTGAATTTCGACGGAGTATTTGCCGGGCAGGCACAAGATGCAGAGGCATTTCCTGCCGTGGCCGTGAGTGGTGGGAGCTGCATGTGCAAAGCTCGCTCTGACTCTGCTCGCAGGAAGTCCTTTAAGAGTGCCTAGGACCCTGAGCACTGGACTTTGAGCCCTAGATCTGTGTGCATGTCACAGCTCTGTCACGTCATGGCTGTGGGATTGTGACACGTCTGAACCGGTTTTCCACTGTGAGATAGAGATCGTCATTCTTCTGTGTACCACTCAAGGTCGTTGTGTGGATCAAGTCAGTCAGCGTGTGTAAAAGCACAGGGAAGGTTATACAACGTGAATATGAAGAGTGACCATAAGTCTTAGCGTTTATTATGATTAATATAGTCATAATTATATTTACATTCTCTCTCCTTCACTAACGCCTTTTCTGGTTGCGTCCCCTTCATTGGCACCTTTTCCCAGCCCTTTGCTCTCGGCTCCTCCCCTCAGCCCAGCCAGGGCCCCGGGACCCCTTTGCTTTGTGCTTAATTCCCCCTTCGGGATTTCTGTCCCCCAGCCCGCGCTTCTCATCTCACACCTGACATTTCCATCTGCCACCTGCAGAGTCCTTATCGCCTTGGCCCTCCTGGCTCTACAGACCAAATTTGTTTCCCCCCTGTACAGATCCGCTGGTGAAGCTCCCACCGTGTTCCCGGCACCCGTGCTACGCGCTTCCCCAATGTCATCTCAGTTCCCCCCGTGATCTTTTGATATGGCATACCGTGACCCGCATTTTAAGGATAATGGAACTGAGATTCCAAGAGATGAAGTAACTCTCCCGGGGAGGTTTGGCCGGGACGCGGCAGAGCGAGACGCAGGCGGGCCGCGCAGACGGGCACACCTGCTCTGAACCGCTGGCCCCTGCGTCCTCCTCACTCATCGCCCCGCGCGAGGACCAGACTTGTTCGACTGGCGCCGCGCCTCTTCCTGTCCGCGGCTTCATCCCCTTCTCACTGGCACGGTGCATTTCACCATCGCTGCCTTTCTTAAAGGAGAAGTTGCATTTTCTGTCTCCTTGCTTCTGTATCTACGTCCTTTCCCAGCTTAGTCTTCTCCTTTGCACGTAGTCACCTGTCAGAACCCGGAAGGAGGTGAGACGATGTCTGGACAGAGCCAGGCCGGAGGCGACAGGGTCCGTCTGCTGCCACACGCCCCCGTCCCCACCTGTTCTCCAAAGCGCAGGGTCGGGTCGCCGTGCAGTCAGCCACACCAGCAGTGTGCTGCCGGCTGGTCTTGCTAACGTTTGCTGTTGTCAGCGTTTTCAGTGTTTGCCCATTTGTGGGTTTTCAGTGATATCTCCCTGTGGTTTCCGTTGGCATTTCTGTGATGAGTAACGAGGCCGAGCACCTTCCCATCTTTCTTGGCCCTTCGACGCTTCCGTTCCGTGAAATGCCTGTCAGGCTTTTCTCCGTCTCTCTGTTGCCTTGTCCGTCTGTCATCGATCTGTGGAGTGCTTATGTGTTCCAGATACGAGCACGTCCGTGGCTTCTCCTTTAAAATGTCTTTTATGTTATCTTAGGATAAAAGGAAAAAAAATAATTGTAGCGGAGTTGAATTTGCCATTTTCTTTTATGGCAGTGCTTTTCACATATGTTTAAAATGCCTTTCCCTGTATGTTTTCTCATATAGTATTTTCTAAAATCCCGCCAGCCGTTCGGATGAGCATCTTCCTTAGCCATTCTCCACTCACATGATTGCACAGTGTCTGCTCCACACACGCCGTCTTTGGAGAGGGTGGCAGCGATTCTGGGAGGCATTTTGCCATTTCTTCACTAACATGGGGCTTACGTTCGTCCAAGAGAAGGCACGCTACCCCCTCCCCACTTTTCCAGAAGGTCGTCTCCTCGTCTCCTCGGTCTCTGAACTCAAGATCCAGAGCTTAAGCCTCTTCCCTTGTCCCTTCAGTGGTAAGCCTCTCGCAGCCTCCCCTCCGTTTCATCCCTCACTGTTTTTGGGGGTTCCTCCCGGGTACTCCTGAAGGGGCCAGATGACTGCTCCCCACCCCCCGCAGAGTGCAAGGATTGCAGCCTGAGGGAGAAAGGGGGTCGCCGTTTCCTCTCCTCACACCCTCCCCACTCTGTTGCCCTGTTTTACCTTCCAGAAGGAGATAGTGGGTGGATGACGGATCTGTCCTCGGTAAAACTAATGCAGGGTGTACCTGACACACGTTTCTGCGTGTGACGCATGCCTTTGTGTCTGGGGAAGGGTGCAAGGAAGTTATAGTTAAGTATCGGAGTGTGCTCTTTTTTCAGCATTTTTAGTAGCTGCAAGTGACACTTTTATGTCCTATCAGTACTCCCAAGTTGATACTTGCCTGTATCTTCACTGTTTACTGTTGTTAGCAGGGTTTATGTGAATGATGCTCAGCCTACCCTGTTCATGGAATAAGACACAACAGTTCGAGTCCCTCACTAACCCATTTCTGTCTTGTCCCAGAGACTAGACTAAACCTCAAGGGAGATAATCCCAGTGCAGTCAGCCGCCTCGCTGTCTCAGGTCTGCGGAGCAAACCAGAGGAGTTTTGAAAGTCCTTAGTTCACCAGGTCAGTAATATGTCCGTTGTCCTCAGGCCCTAGTCCTTGCTCCGAGCCCAGAGCTCTCCAGCGTGCTGATCAACCCGGACTGCTAGCCTTCGGCACCAGGCCCTTTGCTCTCCTTACTCGTGCTTGCAGAGTATTTTCTCTCTATTTGTAGCCATGCATTTTTCTGTGAAGGAAAGGTTTATAGCTTTCCTCTGATTCTCAGGGGCATCTGCTGACCTTCAAAGTAGAGAATCACTGTACTGGACTTTTCACCTCTTTCGAGGGCAGTCCCACAGAAGAAGGCCTCTTACTTCACATACCCAAGGAAAACTGGGCTGCTGGTTTCTACCCGACATGCTCTTGTTTCTGGAAACTGTTCTGCAAGCTGTCCTGCGTCCTGATAGTCTTTTATCTTCCTTTCTTCATCGTCCCAACCATTAATCTGTTTATTTAACAGATACTGAGCACTTAGATTGATTATGCGAGTTGCTGTAGAATATACAAAGATGTATATGGTGAGCATATAGTCATAACAGATGAGGTGAATCATATACATAGATAATACTAACGTAGTGAAGGACTTGAGAAGTACCATAGAGGAGGCACAGACGAATTGCTTTGGGACTTCAGAAAGGGAGAATTTACTTGGCTTTGGGCGGGTGTGGGGGGTGGGATGGGGAGGAACTGGGAAGAGCATGGGGTGGATTCTGGGTTATGGACAATGCAGGCCATTTGGACTAGGTCTGGAGAGAGAGATGAATTGATATGTGGAAATGTTCGATACGGTGCGCCCTCTCTGGGCTCTTGTTTATTCAAATGAGACTTGAGTGTGCACTGTGCCAGGCCTAACCATGGCCACTCCGTGGAGGTTACAGCCCATCAAGGAAGATTGACTCTGAGAAAGTCACTTCCTAATTGATTAGTATATCCATTCCTTTATTCAGTAGATATTTGAGTGGCTCATAAATGCTGTTCTCAGCTCTTGGAATACAGCAGCTAATAAAATAAATAGCTTCTCTGCCCATGAAACCTAAATTCTATTTGGGAGACAGAGAGTAAATGACTGTGTAACGTATTTGCAGACAGCGATACGTACAGTGATGAAGGGTAAAGCAGGGTGGGAAGATAGAGGCATGGCCACGAAGGGGAGCTATTTTAAGTAATGCGGCCAGGGAAGGCCTCTGAGAGGAGGGTATTTGAGCAGAGACCTGCATGAAGAGAGTGAGCCCTGTGAATAGTTGGGCAAAGAGCTTTCCAGGCAGAGGGAACAGAAAATGTGAAAAGCTCGAGATGGAAGAGTTTAGTGTTCTCGGAAGAAAAGCAAGACAATCTCTAGGATTGGAGTGTAATTTTCAAAGGAAGAAATTGTAGAAAATGGGAGTGGAAAAATGGATATAGGCCCGATTTGACAGGGCCTCGTGGTATGGTGATGGAAGGGTGTTGGGAAGCCGTTGGGAGAAAGGCATGATCTGATTTATGTTTTAAAAGGGTCATTCTAGCTGCTTCGGTCCCAAATGGAATCCAGGAGACCAGTTATTGTATAGGTAGGTCAGCAAGGACATATGGGTTGCTTGGATTTGTAGTAACAGTAGACATGGCAGGAGGAAGGGCCAGTGGGCTCCTCTGATGGATTGGATGTGGGGATGAGAGGGAGAGTGAAGGGCGATGCCACCGTTAGGTGCCGTTGGCTGAGAGAGGGCATGCTGGGAGAGGGGTCGGTTCTGGTGAGGACCAAGGGTTCTCTTGTCTGAGTTGCCAGCTGACATGCAAATGAAGATGGATGGAAGGGAATCGGATATGACTCTGGAATTTAAGGGAAAGGTTGAGGACTGGCATTTAATTTTGGGAATTAAGAGCATGTACAGAGATTTAAAGCCATGAGACTGGATGATATCATCTAGGGAGTAAGTGTAAAAGGAGCCTCTGCCTAGTGTTGTTAGTTCGTTCCCTTTATCAGGTCAGATTCAAGTTCAGCTTCTGGGGAAAAAGTACTTCGTAGATGGTTGTATGAATTTCCTATTATAGTGCATGAGGAAGCACTTCGGTTCTTTTGCTTTTTATGATATTTATATTGATCAGTGGGGTCATCCATTATAAAACTCCATCCCCATCAGGTTATGACTTACTGGTTTTAGTAACCATTGATGATCATATCTCGAATCTGTTATTTCAGTATGGATGGCAGATTGGTGGGATTGCATGTCTTTCATTCCTTCTTAATGAGCTTAAACTCTTCTATAAAGAAACACTTTACCTAGTAAGCATCAGCTCAGATACGGGTTGTATAAGAAAGGTAAGAGCAATGCTTAGAATTTTCTGTGGTCGACCAGAGATAGTATTTTTATGATGATTCCTGGGTCCTTTAGACAAGATCAAGATTGTACTGGCCTTTGATGGCTTCCTTCTGTTCCAGATATGACAAGATGTTCCAGGACAACCTTGTTGATTTTCTGTTCCAGACTCTAAGGAGTCCCACAGTCCTCGCTCTTAACCACTCTGTGATATGGAACGGTTTTAAAGTGCCTTTTGTGTCCTGAGATCTTGTGATGATCTTTTCCCCAAAACATTTTTTTTTTTCTATTCTCGTGCGTACTGGGATAACACAAGAGAATGACAATGCTTTTAAAATGCAACATATTAATTTATATTTTAATTGCACTGTTTTGAATGCCTTGATTAATTCATTCATTTGTGCTCCCTACCCAACAGCATTTTTTGCTTTAGTAACTCAAAAGTGGATTTAGTGCCTGAAACATCAATTCTTGCGTGTAGCTGATCTAAACCATGGAGATTATCGTAAAGTCAGAACTGAGTTGGTTTTAAAATATGCAAGACAATCAAGCTCGCTGTACTCTGGTTGTCATTCTCCGCTGATCTCCTCTTCCCATCGACTTTCTCTTGAACTTTGTGTGAGCCAAAGCATTATTCTTAAGAAGGTAGGCAAGAATGATGGCGATTGCAATATTCTCACCGTGTCTTACACACACGCACACATGTATACGTACATACAGAGAAAGACTACCTTTTATTGTGGGATAGTCAAGCCTTCAGATTTTATAAAGTCAGAATTCTGGTCCCCTTCTCATGTTTTCTCCATAGCCTGTGGGAGCCAGATCCTTTGTGAAACCATTAGTGGCAGAAATTAATACATAATACACACTGAAGGCCCAGGCCCTTTGCTTAACATCTTTTAAGGAGGCAGCATTTCACCTGCTCCATCCAGCATGTCAGTTGTTTGCTTTCATCTCTGCCTCCGACTATTCTCTCTCCGAGATAAAGTACATGTGGGGATGCTGTAGGAAAAAACAGTGGACCAGAGATCACGCTTTGGGCCTGTACCTCCTGCCTGGGTTTCGGGCTGTGTGGACAGTGCCCAGGGTCGTGTAAATCCTTCGAGGATGCTCAGGGGCAGGTCTTCGTCGACGTCACTGAATTTGCCAAATAAGTTCGCTCATTTGAGTGATGCCAAACTGTCTTTCTTTTCTAACTCGTCAGCCAATTCTCTGTTGTTCGAATGAGCTACTTTGGGTCAGGTGTGAAACCTGGACCTACGTGGCGAGGCGGAAACACAGAGAGGAGAGCTGGTGTATAATTGCGTGCGGATTTAAAAATCTAGCTGTGGCCTCACTCATGTTGTCATCCAGGAAGGTGCCTGAAGGAATCTCTTGAGAGAGTTCTGGTCTAGCCAGCTGAACTGTTTAATACTATCATATAAAGGAGAATTGTTTGTTTTAAACGTGTCTTGGAAATAATGAACAAATGAATGAATGACTGACAAGAGTCCAAACATGGCAAGAGTTCATAGAAAACTTCATTAAATATGGGAATCAAGTTTTCAAAAAATTTTATTAAGAGGCACAATTTTGCTCAGGAAAATGAACCATTGTTCACAAGTTTTTCTGTTACCCTATTTTTATGAAGTCAGTTTTTTCCCGAACTTTAGGAATATATTCTTAGAGACTTTTCTGATTGTGAATATCTTTGTAATATTTTATTTTGATTTTCTGGGTGGGTACTCTAATAGTCATTATCTGGGGATGCTAATGTTAATTGGAATCTAAGACATTAAAATATTTGGGGAAGGATTTAATAACTTTTCCTGCCTGTGTAAGATGAAGAGCTTTCATTAAGCATGATCTCTGTGTGATCTAATTCGAACGATAATCTGCTCTGTGGTCAGCAGGCTTCTGTTCTGATATTAGCCCTCTCAATCACTACAGACACAGAGAGAAACTGCCAGGGATGCTCGCTCCCTTCCTTTAGGTCTCTGCTTGGATGTTGCCTCCCCCAGTAGGCGTCCCCTAACCCCACTGCTGGCAAACTAGCTGTGCTCTCTCGTAATCAGCATTTTCACACTTTATGTTTTTTACTAGCACTAATCGCTTTTTGATTGTGTACACTGCTGTATCCTTCACGCCCAGAGCAGTGCCCGGTACCAAGAAAGGTACTTTGTCATGACTTGTCGAATGAGTGAATGGTTCCCTGTCTGTCTCCTCACTGGGATGCAGGCCTCGTGGAGGTGCCTGGCACAAGGTTGGCCCCCCAAAAATTGTTTGAAAGAATGAAGTGATTATTACCAAAAGTGATCAAATTCATTTCTTACATATATATGTAAATTTATTTCTTACGTATATATTCATTTTTCCATGTATATACGTATATGCATACATATGTAGTCATGTTCATTTTTACATGTACAAATTCACTTTTTACATATACACAAACACGCATATATGTGATCATGTTTTAATTCATGTTTAAATTGCACATGAACTTTTTACCCAGGAATAGATTTCTAAAAGGAATGTCGTATTCTGAGTAACATCTAGAATCTACAAAATCTGCTGTGTTTCTTGCTAATGTACATGGGGAGAGTTCCATGTAGTGTCATCTTTTATTTTTGGTAACTAAACAACACCTGGTCTATTTTAATATAGCACCTGTAGAAATCAGAGTTCTGTCACATGACTGCCATGTGACAAACTCATTAAATGGATTAGTATCTGGATTCTTTTCTCGTTTGTTCTTCATTTTTTTTTATCAAAAATATTTGACATACTGTGGAATGCTTCCTTCTTATAGCTAGTGTAAATGTCCATCAATTGTGTGCTATCTATACTGATTTCAGGCCTCAGGATGGAGAAGTAAGGGTTTACGGTTTTTGTGAGAACCTTTGTGAAGTCCTGTTTACACTTAGTTTTGTTTCTTCCATTTCGTTCTGTATCTTGTGGCTTCACTGAGAATGCAGTGACATACTGTGTTGAATTCTTGTGTCGTTACCCACCATGCTTACCGAGCCCATGTGATGGGCCCTTACGAAGCAGCATGGCACTTCTGGTCTTCGGGGCCTGTAGAGGGAAGTGACATCAGAAAAAGGGAAGTGGATGTGGCCTGAATCTTGGGCCCCTCGAAGAGCGAGTGCCAACGTGTGACGCTGCTGGATTGACCGTCTCCAGAAGCTGGTCTGTGCCTCCTACGTGATGAGTGTCCAGTGTTGTGAGCTTCCGAACGCGCAGTTTTTCCCTCGGGGAAAAAAATCTGCTCTTTCCCTCTCTTCTCTCCAGTGATTTAGCAGAACTTTTCTATTTTCTTCAGGTAATTAAACCAGAGAGCTGTGACAAAGAAGCAGACGGTGCCTATGAGTCAGATCTCCCAGAGGAGCTGTGCGGAAGCCATCTCCTGCAGCCATCCCCGAAAAGCTATAACGACAGTCCCGATGTCATTATAGAGGCTCAGTTTGATGACAGTGACTCAGAAGATGGACACGGCAACACACGCCGTGTTCTGGTGGACGGTGTTAAGAAACTCTCAGCCTGGGTCCATGACAAAGGTGAGTGCCGGGCTGCGGCCGGGCTGCCCTCGTCCCCTGGTGGCTGTAAGTCCTGGAGCTCTCTCTGTGCTCCAGAATTCACACACAGCACGTGTGCTGGCTTCCCCGTCTCTGACCTGTGGTGGCTTTCAGGAAAGGGGCCCCTTGCTGGGCTTCCAGCTGCTGGTTCCGAGGCGAGCAGCACTGCCCCTGGCGGTCCACGTGGCCGTTCCCGCCGAGGTTTGGAGTCGTGTCGCTCCCTGGCCCAGAATCCCGGTGATGAGCCCAGGCCCCACCCTGTGGTTGAGCTGAACAGAACGAAACGGATTTTTAAAATCCTTACCCAAAAAAACACTTCACGTTGCCCTGGAGTTTTCTTTAGCTCAGTGCATTTTAAAGGGATTTATGTCGTGGGTGGTGGGAATGGAGCACCTTAAATGGATCACAAGTAGATTATCTTTATGTCGACAAAAGAACGTCCAGCCTAAGAAAAAATTTCCTGAGAGTTCATTTAAGCCAAATTGATGACAGTTGCGGAAAAGCAGAATCTCAGTGGATTAAGACAATGCTGCAGAAAATGGCAGCTTCGCAGCTCGTTGTGTGCCCTGGAATCAGAGGGGGAGACCTGGGGAGGGCCTCGGGAAATCCTTGGGGGGTGGATTCAGGGGGCGGGAGAAAGCAGAGTGGGAAGTCCCTGGATTGGATGAAAAGGAAGATGGAGAGACACACACTTCTTTTGCATTGGCGGGTACGGGCCAGCGATCGTGTACAGCACAGAGACGGTTCGTGGGGTCAGATGGTGACGAGGGGCTCTGTGGTCTGTGCCTGGTGCGCGGTTGTGCCTTTGAGGGGTCTGGACAAGGAGATCACTCTGACATTTCAAAGGTGTGTGATCTTCGGTGCCCAAAGACAGTGGACAGTTTCAGAGTTAAAGATGGGCCGTTGTCAGGGAAGCCACAGGCCTAGGGCATTGACTGCCTGCCTTTTTAGTGGGGAGGTTTTACAGTCAGACTAGGGCACCCCATATGGTTCCTTCAGTTGCTGGGTTTGCAAGGCCTGCCATGTGGGCCTCCCGTGAACTTGTCAGCTTTAATATGTGGCACCTTTTTGTCCACATTTCCAAAGTGTGTTGATTTGAAGCCTTTAAAGAAGCCAGGCTTATTTTCTCTCATCGAAATCTAAGGCCCGGGTCCTCTGAATGCAGAGAGAAGCAGTTGCAAGATGTGGGTGACCAAGGCCTCTCTCCTTCTTAACACTCAGAAACTTTAGGGAAACGAGCAGTGAGAAGTGGATTAGTTCAGCATATAGGCCTCTAAGAGGTTTTAAGTGCGGAGAGTATATTTTCTAGCCAAATTGAGTTTTGAGTTTTATATATATTACGAAATGGGAACGAGTGACCTGGCTAGGCCGACTAGATTATGAGTATTGTATCAGGAAGAAGGTTCTGGCACAGTCCTCATGAGAGTCTAGAAGAAGTGCCAGAAGATTCTAAAGGAGGACACAGAGCAGACACCCCGCGATGGGGACTGGTGAGGATACCTCGTCGACCTCCTGAGCGAGGCCGGGAGGTGACTTCAGGAAGTGGCTGCGGAAAGATCACCTGTCTCTCCACTGCTGACGAGGTGCCGTCACCTGGGGCGGCAAACGTGTTCCCCAAGCACAGGCCGCGTGGCTTTCTGTGCTGAGTACCGCTCAGCAGAGGACTCTCCAACTCCGAAATTCTTTTCCAATGAAGCGGCCACTGCTGCCTCGCTGCCCGCCAGGTGCGGTGGCCTCAGGGCACCCAGCTCCGTTTTGTTTCGTGGCCTGCTTAGGTAACTAGTGGTTTCACAGTGCGGGGCCCAGCCAATTCCATCTGGATGTTTATTCCTTGAAATGCCATTCTCCTGATGTTTCTTTGTTCTTCCTTTCAAAGCAGTTGGACACTGCGACTCTTCTGAGCTTGCATGTGTATTGACATAGTGGCATCAGTGTAGTGAGTCATGTCTTTTCTATGAGAAGAGAGGGAAATGACCAGGACCCTAAAGAGCCAAGTCCTTCATCATTAAGACGACGAGAGAGAGAGACATTTGCAGGAGGATGCCAGGCGGAGGAGCACTTTAAAACTTACTGAGCCTTTGGCCCGGTGGCTCTGGCGACTGGACTTAGAGACACCAGCGGCCCTGTTCCCCTGGGTTCCGAGGTGAAGGGATAAGAAACCTCGATTTTTCATTAGTGGTCGGTATTCATACGAGGGCAAGGAAGTATCGGTGGATAGAAGTGATGGCCAAATTGATGCCCGGGGTGGATACTCATCATTGATTTTGCCCCCGCTCCTTTTAGCAGTTCTGATGCCAGACTTGCTCTTGGTTTGTGCTCTGTTGTAACTTCCCTCCTCCTCTCTTACCCGCGAATGTAACCGAGTGCCGTACCAGTCCACTGTGAGTGTTTTCGCTCTGCTCTTTTTACGGTCTTCCTATCCTCCTGTTATTTCTATTGCTTCCGCCCTGGCCCTGGCCGAGGGAACAGCCTTCATCCTTCCCTCAGTATCTGGGACGAATTTCTCTTGCCTGCTCGCCTCTAAATAGAGCGTTGGTGAAACCACATGGCTGTTTCTCATTTCTTGCCCTCTTGATATTTAGGAAAATTGCAATTTGCTCTTTTAAAAATCACAGTGTTTTTTAGGATATTTTAACCAGCTTCTCTTGTCTGAAGAATAGAAAATCTGGTTACAGTTAAGATGTTAGTACTTTTTGCACCACTAAAGGTTTTGAAATTTGTTATTGAAACAAACCGTAACCTTAAGAACATTATAAACTTTTCCTTAGACTTCTAGAAAGGTTCTTTGCTTTGGTGGTGTAACTGCAAATGGATTATTTATCCTAGTTCACACTTGTGTTCGAAAGAGTGTTCTTCGTTTGTTTACTTTTGTTTTAATATTACGTTTCTTTACTCAAAGCAAATGTTACACATTGCATGTCTATGCATTATATGCTCCTGTTTGTCCAGGAAATTCATCTTTAAGATGCTACTAGTTTCTCTGCTAGGCGAGCAGGGGGCTCCCGGGGTCTGCACTGAGAAGGAAGCTTCCCCGGGCATCTCAGCCCTACGCAGTAAATTCTTCTAGGAAGACGGCGGGGTCTGCACCATCCTTAGTTCCTGAGAGAGTGGACCGAAGACCTGGACCCCTAATGTAGGTCTGGGCCCAAGGTCCCCCGAGACTCAGATTTGGCCACTTTCCATGCAGTGGTGTTTTTGTCAACATGGAAATCTGCCCTCTGTATAGAGACTGGGGACAACCCCAATAGATTGTCTTAGGTATTATATATGTGGATGACAGCTGCCTGGATAGCAAACTCCAAAGCATAAAGATTGTCATGGCCAAGTGATACAGTAACTCTGTGTCTCTCATCATCGGAATTTTTAAGAACAGTTTTGGCCTCTGAATCTTGGTGACTTCTGAATCGTGGTGATCTAATTAGGCTGCGATGTGCACTTCCTGTTCCCTGTCCTGGGAGGGTCTGCCAGAGCTCTTATTCAGTCTTCTGGCCTGGAGACGAGCCTCCACCGGGACTACCCGGATGCCTGGACATGGGTCTAAGGGTAAAGTTGGTGGCCCTTTCATCCTCTAGGTCCTCACCAGCTGCAGCTCCTTCCTGGAGGGAGAATCCACGTGGAATCCTCGGTCCTTTCTTGATCCACTGACTTCAGAGTCAGGAAGAAACCCTTTTGCTCACTTAAAATTCATCCCCTTCCAAGACAGGCCTGTTCAGTGCCTAGGTTTAAGTCCTCTTTCCTTGGATAAAAAGTCAGCGTGTATTTCCCTTTGACTGAAAAAGCACACCCACGTGATTTTTCTCCTGTGGTGCTTCTCCGCTGTGTGTAATGATGATTAGTAAATTAAAATACAGTCATGTTTGCTTTAGATATTACATGAAAAATATATAGCAGTTTCCCATCAATCACAGTTTTTGGACAATATTTTGTGCCGAAGTTTTAAAATATAAGAAATCTAAGTCTAGACACTATGTTAGACCTATGTTAGAAGGATACAGCGGGGATTTTTGCTTCTCTGTTGTATAGGTTGATAATGCAGCTGTTATCAGGTGTGATTCAGCTAGAGATGGATTGTTGAGACCTACAATGTCAAAGACCCAAATCCTGTGCTAGACCAGCCACTTTTCCCTGTGATGTTCCCGAGAGAAAGATGCACAGAGGGTTAGCAAGGCAGAGGAGCAGCTCATCACTAAGTGAGGCTTTGGCCCAAGCCGGACTGCTGTGCCAGGCTGCACCCCCACTAGCGATGCTCAGGGCTTCTCACATCTCATGTTAGAATTTAGCTTTGTTAATATAGCTTAGATTAAGTTCCGGTAGTTAATTGCCTTTTGATGTCATTTTTTTCTGTTGTTCTATCAGGGTCACTCTTCTTTTGTTGATTTGTAGAGATTTCTTATCTGTTCTCTGTAATAATCTCTTTTCCATTTTAGGCATTACTGATCTCTTCTCTCAATCTGTCATTTAGTCGTTTGCCCAATAACTTTGTCTGTGGTGTCTTTCATTGAACAAAAATTCTTAATTTTAATGTGATAAAATTAATCATATATTTTATGGGTTTTTAGGTTTTTCCCTGTTCCTGTAGGTCACATAGATATTCTCCCATGCAATTTTTTATTTAACTCCACAGTGTTGCTTTTTTGCTGAATTTTATGATGCCGATTTTTATTGATTGAGATTATTCATCCGGTTTCTCTCCTCTAAATCTGTTTCTGATATTGAACCATCCTTGAATTCCTAGGATAAACCCTACTTAATCCCAATGTATTATTTTAAAAATACATTATTGGATTTACTTAGGTAATATTTAGTGTAAAGTTTTTGTGTGATGTTAAATGGACGTATCATTTTCTTGGCATTATCTAATTTTTAGAACCAGGATTATATCAGCTTCATGAAATGTCGTGGTCAATTTTTGACTATTTCCTGTTTTTCTGGAGCAGCATATATAAGATAGGAATAAACTGTTTTTTAAACTTTGGTAGAATTCATTGTAAAATTTCCTGAACCTGCTGTTTGTCCAGAGGTTAGATCTTTGCTCTTTTAATCTCTTTCATATTAACTGATCTGTTCAAGTTCTCTCTTTTTGTGCCAGTTTTGGCATAACTTAATGGGAATTTATCACTTGAATTTATTAACACACAGATATTCTGAATACTCTTTAATATTCTTTAATCTTTTAAAAAATCTTGTATCTATACTTTTGCCTCCTTTTTCATTCTGTATTTTAACCATTTGACTCTTTCCTCTTTTTTTTGATAACGGTTGTTTGACAAAGATCTGTCATATTAATCTTTTGAAGGAACATGCTTTTTAGTAGTGTGATTTTTCTCTGTTTATGGTTGATGTTGTTCTTTATATCATTGATATTTTCTCTTATTTGTATTTATTCCTTATTTTGGGGGTTTGCTTTCTTGTCCTCTTACTAACTTCTTGAGTTGAATACTTAGCTTATTATTTTTAATCTTTTTGCTTCTTTTAAAATGTTTTCAAAGTTATAATAAATTTCTTTCTAAATATTTTTTGCTATATGCTGCAGATTTTGACTAGCAGTACTTTTATTATTAGTTCTGAATATTTAATTGCCTTTATGATTTCTTCTGTAAATAGATCGGTTATTAAGGCTATTAATTTCTATTTTTTTGCTATTCTTTTGATGTCAGTATTAATTTTTTTGTATTATGATCAGAAAACAGGGTCTCTTATGTTATTAGTATTTTATAATCATTGAAACCTTATAGTCTATTACAAGGTCTTTATTTCTAAATATTTCATGTATGCTAAGAAAAGATGTGTATATATATCCAAAAACTTAATACATACTTATATTGTTATCTTCATAAGCTGTTTATTATTTTATGTAGTTAATCTGTCAGTTTCTGAGAAGGATGTTTAAAAATGCATGCAATAAATTTTGATTTATTCCTCCTGTACTCTTGTCAACTGTTACTTGATATATATTCAAGTTGTATCATTAGTTACATATGTATATATTAGGATATAGCTAGATATGTTTTTGTATGCATGTATAGCCATATATGTATTTAAACATAAAGATCACTGATATTTATTGAGCATTTACTATGTGCTAAGCCCTAAGTACTTTATAATTAATCTTCATTATGTTTATTTAATCCTTGAAATATACCTACTATTTGTTTTAGGAATATTAATAGTATCTATTTCAGAGATACTTGTAACTTTTATTCCCAGAGTCCAAAAAGGTTACATAGTTGGTAAGTATATTTTAGAATCCCTGGTAGCTTTTTAAAAATATCAATGCCTGGATACCACCGCAGGCATTCTGATTCTGCTTGATCTGGTAATTTCAAAAAGCTCTCTAGAAGTTCAAGCATTCTATTATGTAGCCAGAATTGAACAATCCTAGACTTGGCCTCTTAACCATTGTGCTATGTCTCCTCTCATAAGTAGCAATACCCAGACCACAGGTTAAACATTCGATGGCAGTCCAGCTCTCAGTGTGATCATTGATTCGGTCGAGGATCATCAATAGATACTGAAGCCACTGAGTGAAAGGTTGTTGGAGATGAAGACATTCACATGGACTCAAAGTGTCATGCCACAGTTGACTCACTACTTCATTATGCTAGGCAAACATCCTTTTATAGAGGACAGATTTGGTGGGCACTACTGTGACCAAGTGGTTGAGCTTAGCATCACTAACAGTGGGACAACCTGACATTTCGTGCCTGCTCATGGGATGCGTTATCATGCAGCACGATCTGTGAAGTATTCATGCCAAAAACGTTTCACTTGAATCAGACCTCTAGCCCTGGCTTCTAGGATGTTGGGAATGTAGGGCATCCTGGAACAACATAAATGATACTATGAGAGAGATAATGTGGATCCGGTATGTGGGATAATCCATGAGACAAGCAGCCTGTACTGGTTAAAAAAGGTCAATATCACGAAGAACAAAAAGCAAGGGAGACTGTTCTAGAGAAATGGGGGCCAAAAGAAACATAACCCAAAATAGTGCACAGACCTTGATTAGATCCTGCATTGGGGAAAAAATATGGTAACAACAATTGGGGAAATTTAAATTTAGACTCTATTAGATGACATTTGGGAATTCCTGTGTATTTTCTTAGTTATGATAATGATATCGAAAATATATAGGAGAATGTCCTTAATTCACCTCTATACTTCAAACAATTATTGAAGATTTCAAAGTGCTTTTGTGTATATAGGTTATCTGTCAATACTTCTGTCAATATTACCTGACAATATTTCTGTATTTAAAATTAAAACTAAGACACTTTAAAATATTATTGTAAAATAAGGATAATTCTAATTATGTTTCTGTGTATATTTAAGGAATATATCAGATTTCAAAATAATGATTATTTTGAGATTAATGAGATTAATGAGATTATAGTAGATAGAACCACAGATAAAATACTGAGGCAAAGATGGAATTAACCTCTAAAATGTACTTGTTTATACTTTAATATCTTAGAAAACTCTAGAAAATACAAGAATACATGGGCACACATTCTGTTGGTCATTAGAGCAGGGATTAGGGAAGGTATTCTGTGAAGGGCCAGACAGTAAATATTTCAAGCGTGTGGGCCACTCAGGGACAGAGGCTTCTGTGTCACAACTGCTCAGCTCTCTCGTTGCAGCCGTAGGGAATATGTAAATGAGTGGGTGTGGCTGGATTTGGCATGCTGGCCGGGTTAGTTTGCTGATCCCTGCTTTACACCTAAGAGAGGAGAGTGAAAAGAAATAATACCTTGAGTTATTATGGAAAGAGTCTAGACCTGTGGGTCCTCTGACTGGGTTGTAAAGCACACCGCGAGGTCCACTGGTTTACGCTGGTGAGATTGATAGTTGACACCGAGCAGGACTTTTGAGCGTGTTTTAATTGTTCTTTACTATTAGGATATTAAATGCTTCAGTGTTTTAGTTTTAAGTGGTTCTTGGATTTTTTTCCCTTGTTTTTTCCTGTGGAATGCTAATTATAATGATTTGGGCTAAAATCAGGTGTCTCTATTCTTTTGCTCAATTGTGGGATCTTTTTTGGGGACTGTGCCCTATTTTGTTGTTTTGGCTATAGCCTGGTCTATGTACATTTTAAGTTATCAAACCCATTCACATCGTGAATTATAAGCACGTAGAACCTCTTACTATGTTTTATAGCTTATGTGTAGCATTGTCTCACACATTTCTTATTAGAGAAATCTTGACTACTTTGTATTTTTTGGTATCAATTTGAAAATAAATTTTTTTTCTAGCATTTTCCCACAGATAATTGTTGATCTATATAAGAAAGCTATTGGGGTTATTTTTGTGCTTTTTTTTTTTTTTTTAACCGGACACCTTAATGAGTACCTTTATTATTTCTAATAATTTTTTAGTTGTTTTCGTGATTTTCTAGGCGTAAAATAATTTAATCTGCAAATGATAATTTGCCGCTTCCTTTCTAAGTTGGAGCTTCTTGCTGCCTCATCTCGTGGGCCATCGCTTGGGGAACTGCCTTACATAACAGTGGTGATGGCTTCTCCCGATTCAGCGGGAAAGCTTCCGCTCTTGAGCCCTCGAGCACAAGGCTGGTTGTTGGCCTGGCACCAGGTCAACCGAGTTTCCTCTTTCATTTCGACCAAAGGTTTCTATGAGAAGTGGATATTGGCTTTTTTTTTTTTTCAAGTGCCTTTGAGCTTCTTTCAAGATGCTCTTTTTTCCTTTTGGCTTGCTTACGTGATGACCTATACCACGGAATAATTCTTGGATCCTACCTGAGACCATAACTCTCCTTTGGTCGTGGTATATAAGATGTTTTAACTCAGTTCTTCTGCTTGCTAATGATTTATTTATGATTTTTTTTTTTTTTTTGTATTTAGAATACAAAATGGGAGGTTGGCCTGCGGTTTATGTTGAGTGTGGTCTTCGTCGTGTTCTGGTATCAGGCTCAGTTAACTTTTGGAGGAAGAATGGGGGAGCCTTTCTTTTTCTCAGTGCTTTGGAGCCGTTAAAAGACCATTGAGAATCATCAACTATTCCCAGTGACTGAAGCATTTAAAGAACTCGTACTTGCATCGTGGACTAGGGCTTTCTTTAGCTGGCAGCGTTCTCCATCTCTAATGATTATTGGTTTCTGTAGGGATTTTTTTGTCTTCTCGCATTCATACACTTGAATCACATGTTCTACTATATTAGAATAGAGTTGTACAACCTTTTCAGTTGCTCAATTTCCTTTGCATCTATGATCATAATCCCTTTCAATTTCCCCCTCATTTTTTATTACACGAGCTAGTAACCTGTCTAATTTTTAATAGAAATTTATTTTTACTCTTTTATTTATTGTAACAATATTTTCTACTTTTATCTTATTACAAAGGACTTTCTTTCAGGTATATTAATTCTGAGATGATTGTGTGTAGTTGGAAGTGCAAGTTGAAGTTCATGATAGAAGTTTGGAAATATACTTGAAAGAGTCATTGGCATCTAGTTAGTTCCTTGAAGAACCCCCTATTCTAAGAGTTCCTTTAAGGGACTGTCAGAGGGCAGGGACCTACCTCTTAGGTATACAGTTCAGCTGCATTCATTACATTCATGATGTGCAACTGATACTACTATTGATTCCAAAACTTTCTCTAAACTAAATCTCTAGCAGTAACTCTTCATTTCACCTGTCCTAGCCCCTGATAACTACCTATCTACTTCCTCGCTGTAAATTTGTCTTGCCTCAATATTTCATGTAAGAAAAATCGTACAATATTTCTTCTTTTTTGTCAGGCTTATTTCATATATCATAATGTTTTCAAGGTTCATCTATGTCGTAGCATGTATCAGAATGCCATTCCTTTTTTATGGGTGAGTGATATTCCATTATGTTGTATACACTACCATATTTTGTTTATCCATCCGTGTTGATAGACAACTGAGTTATTTCCACCTTTTGCTATTGAATAGTGAATTGTATTGAAACGAACATTGGTGTGCAAGTATCTGAGTCCCTGCTTTTAATTCATTTGTGCATATACCTAGGAGTAGAATTGCTGGGTGATATGGGAATTCTATATTTAGCTTTTGAGGAATGTGGGTTTTTTTTTTAAGGAATTTTTTTGGTTAAATTCATCGGTATTAGAAAGGTTAACAGAAATAGAAAATCATGATGAATTATAAGAAGTCTTGAAATAATGATAATTATATCTGTTCTTTAGTGAAGTATAACCGGAACTTGCCCAGTGCTTTGCCGACTCCTCCTTTTCACTTCCAACTCCTCCCCCTTTTCACTTCAGCTCCTCCCATTTTTCATCATAGAGTTACTCCTCCCTACTTGCTTAGTTTCCCTTGGACACATCAGCAGACCTGCGGGGCGTGGGTTTCAGAACATTTTTCTAACATTACAAGTAGTTTATTTTATAGAATATAAAGTATCTAGGAATAGACATGCCCGTCAGCCTTCTTGCTATCGCGCTGTTAACACAAAATCAATGGAACAGAAATTTAAATGACAAATAACAGTAGACACTGCTGTTTTCTGGAAATGGGAGTTCCCAGGCCCCTGGCGTGTCAGTCAGGACGTGTGCGTGCCTGCCCTTCTGGAATCACTCTCCCCTGGGGCTTTGAGCACCCTCTTCAGTATGGCGGTCCTGATTCCCTGGCGTACTGTCCACTTTTAGTTTTATACACGGCTCCCTGGATTATTTAATCATCCACTTTTCTTGGGCTTTCTGGTAAGGAAGAGGGAAGAGCAACATCTTTGTGTGATGGTATCGTTTTCTCCTCATTTTCTGTCCCTTGCTCACTAGATTTCAGTCACCGTCGGACTCCCTCTTCCCAGTGCATTCGTTCATTCCCCACTCTGGTACTTTCCAGGTCGGGCCGGTCCGTGCCAGTGACAAGGGTCGTAACTGTTTACGAGTTCCAGCATCATTGTGGACCTACACGGTTGTCTGAGAGCATGTGCTCTTCTTGACGTGTGATAGTCAGTCTACCCCTCGGGGCGTTCAGTGGAGCACTTTGCATTATTTCTAAATATTTCGTAACACTAAGTGAAAACAGTAAACTTGCTTTCAGGAAGACTGCAAGGTCAGCTCACTTGGCCTTCAGCTCAGATGATGCCAGCGCATCATATGCTAACATGGACTCGTCTGCTGATCTGAAACCCTACGGACAGTTACAGGTTTTAATAAAACAGCAGGAGAGCAAATGAATTTTCAGTGTGGTTGAGTTACTAAGACTACTTCAGCGTGTGAGCTCATGGGCAAAAGTTAAAATTTAAAATGTACTGTAAAGAATCTGCTGTGATTTAAAGGTCAGAAACAACTGATGTAGTTCATCCCTTTTGTTTTACAGACGAGGAAACTGAGATTCAGAGAAGTTACTTGGCTTATCCAGTGTCCCGCAGGAAGTTAGTGAGTTCATAAAAGAAAAATACCTTATACTTATAACAACAGACAATTTCTGCATATGGGTCATATTGTTTGAAGAGCAAATCGTGCCCGATCAATTGAATATCTTTTTACAAGAATATGTTGGACATTGTTCGTGTACCTTCTGTCTGTGTCCCCTTTTCCCTTTCACATGTGAACCCAGGTCTTCATCAGGACATCGGTTCCTTCCCCAAGTCCTTGTCCTTTGGGAAAGTTGACCCCAACTACCGAGCTGAGTCTTGGTGGTCTTATGTCGGTTGCTTGGTATACTTGGTCTCCTTATGCCAATAGAACTTTCTGCAGCAGTGGAAATGTTCTAATCCGTGCTGTCCAGTCCTGCAGCCACTAGCCACATGTGGCTGTTGAGCACTTGTAATGTGGCCAGTGTGATGGAAAAACTGACTTTTTAATTGTATTTATTTTAGTTCATTTTATTTTAAATAGCTGTATACGGTTCACGGCTCCTGTAGTGAACGTTGTAGCTTCATATAGTTTCCTCTTCCCACAGCACGTGACCTCAGCGGTCTCATGTGGGTGACATCTGGGCTGTAAGTAGTTTCCTGGTGGACATGAACAGGAAACAGTTATACCTAATGGCCACTGGCAGCTGTCCTATGACTTGCTAAGTTTTGTGGGTAGAAGAGTGGAGCACAAGGAAAAAATCTGGGCCCCGACAGCCATCAGTGGGCTTTGGATCAGCCGACTCGGAAGCCCGCCTTATCTCTGAACTTGCAGTCACATGAGTCATTGACTCACCTGTGATGCATAAGCCAGTTTGTACTGACTGTTCCATCATCTTAGAGCATCCAAGCAAATGCAGAGAGAATGACACGCCAGGCACTCTGCCACTTGCTGGGAAAAGAAAGATGAGTGAAGAATAAAATGTAGATGCTTGTCCTTGAGGTGCAGTTAGTGTCTAAGAGGAGACGCGGTAACACACGTGTCCTGGGTCTTGCCTGCCTGAGTCCCCTTCAGTGGGAATGGCTTTACTGAAGAGGTACATGCAGTCTGCCTGGCACCATGCCCCCCACCCCTCTCCCCACCCCAGGCCTCGGTCACACCCTGTGCGGGCTCCTGACCCAAGAACCATCAATACATGGGCCGGCCAGTGACCTGTTTGTTAGATTTCACCCAGAGCATGAGGACACTGAAGCTAAATTGTCACATAGAGTGAGGGCTACAGACAGTTACTAGGGAACAGAGGCTGCTGGTAACCACACAGCGCACACAGAGCAGAGGGACTGATGTGTAGAGGGAGGGGGGAACCATACAGAGAAGGCGAAGGAGGAAGGAGGGGCAGAGGGAGGGGAAAAAAGACAGTTTGTTCTCTGGGCCTTGAAGGATGAGTAGGGTTTGCCAGGTAGAGAAGGTGAAACATGCTTTGGTGTCAGCAGGGGCAAGAGGAAGATGGTAGGTAATGTCTACGGTGGAAATTGTGTAGGGTGCAGGGTGCAGGGTGGGGAGTCTGGCGAGGAGGCTAGGGAAGCGGGCTCTGAGGAGGTTTTTCTCTGTCATCTGTGACTGGTGAGAGATCTGGGTCGTGGGGAGTCATCCAGGGTTGTTGAGAGGAGACAGATGGTTAGAAAAGGGGAGAAATGGGGGCCTGCCATGGGACCAGTTAAGACGAGAGATGCTTGAAGACCTGACTGACAGCAGTGGCAGCTGGAACGCAGAAGGGCTAGATCAGCAAGGTATGTCGAACTAGAATTGATAAAGTTCGATGGTAGATCACATATGGGACTTAAAGTAGAGGAGCGTTCGAGAATGAACTTGATATGTAGGTTAGCACCTGCACAGGTGCTGACATTCTTAAATGAGGGTAAGAAGGACTGTGAATTTGGATGCTGATCATATGCGGAATTGAGTTACACGGGGCACATTCAGGTCGTGACATCCAATAGCAATTGGATATAGCAGTGTAGACCCAGAAGAGGAGGGTGAGTTAGAGATCTGAACATTATCGGTTGGAGCTATGGGAATTGATGAGATTAGCAGGTACAGGGCTCGGGGTCAGAGTTACCTGAAGTAGTCACTGGTTGACAACACCAAGGCCCAGGCTGGCACACAAGGACGCTCAGGGGCAAGGGTCGGGGTGGGAAGTAGTTCTGATAAAGACTTTGAGGTCTGAACAAGGCCTAACCAAAAAGTGTAGAGGACTTAAGAAGGAAGTGATGAGTATTTTTAAGAAAGGAAGGAATGCCTCTCTTTCAGGAGTATCCCATGAGTAAAGATTATTTTCATTCAAAAGTACCAATGCTCACAACTACTTAAAATCAGTCTTTATTCAGGGAGAGTCCCTCTCTCTTTGCATTGAACCGTTGTTTTGGAAGAACAGATTGAAAGAGAAAGTTCAATTTGGTTTTCAATGAACTGAGAAACAGAATCAGCTGCACATGGTTAAGGTCTTCGTCCCCCCGCCCTCTGCCAGGGATTCTGAGCACGGTCGTCTGCGAAGTTAGTGTCCAGCCTCAGACTCCAAGAAGGGAGGACCCAGCAGGTAGATCTTCCCGACTCACCCCCTTGGTCAGCGTATTCCAGGTTTATTCAGTTGAGCGGTGCAGCCTTTTCTCATTGGCAATTCTGGGTGTTTCACCTGCTTCTTTGTGCTTTCACGTGTTTTGTGTTTGCTTTGCAAGAGATTCACTGCCGCTATGCAGAATTACGTGCCTACAGATTCATCTTACTGGCACCGATTTCCCCTTTGGATCCCTCTAAATAATGCCCATTCTTCCTTAAGAACCACCGTCTGGGTTTTTCAAGTCAGGCAGAAACATGTCAGATGAATAGAGGAATGCTGAGATTTACAAAAAGCTGCTGGGGATTCCAGCACAGCCTGTTGGAAAAGTACCTGGGTCACGTGGCTCTGGATGGGGACAGGGAACGGATAGCTCTCCTACTCGGTAGAGCATATCTACCATTAAGGACAGATCTTTTTTTTAACAGTAGAAAATTTTACAGAACACTATCCCTGTTTTTTTTTTCTTTTATTGGTTTAAAAAAACCCAAAAACTAAGAAATGATTGAGTTATCTCTAACCCTGTGAGTGGAACCAGCCTCCCAGCCCTGCACACCCTTTCATCATGCAGCCCCCCACCCCCACCCCAGTGAAAGCTCATCTCTGCTCCCAGTTAGCTGGCCCGTTTGCCCAGTCCCCCCCGCAGCTCTGACGCGTTTGCTGGAGCTAGAAGCAGCAATAGAGTGTGGACTCAATTGGTTTGACCTTGGCTCTGATGCTCATTTCTGCCCTTCTGATTTCAAAGCCCCTTTGATACCGGCTTCTGCAGTGTAGACTGCTACACTCACGTCTCTGTAGTTCACGTGGGCCTCACTGAACCTATTACTCCAGGTGCAAATGCTCCTCGGGCCTGCCACCCAGGTGCACGAGGGCCAGGATCCAAACCTTTCTGGCTGGCCTTGTCTCTACCAGGGAGGGGAGATCCGACAAAATGTAGCAACACTCTTAGTAGGGAAAAAAAAAAGTACAGAACAGGAGCTTTTGCCAGTCGTGCTACCTCTTAGTTCTTCATATTCTTCATTTGTTAAAAACAAACAAACAAAGCTTTATAATAAATACTTGCCTTGACTTCTCCATAGGTTCTTGCGTAAATCAAATGAGGTAATGGAAGGGAAAGTATCTTAAAAAGGAGAAAGCATAGCATTCCATTATGGGCATCTTCCAAATTACTTTTTGGAGCTTGTTGCCTCTTGAGGCAACAGGTATCAAGTGCCTCCTCCCGCAGAGGTTCTCAGACCCCGTGGTGTCGGTGACGGGCTCCCCCAACCCCGTGGGAGTCCCCGCCTGCCTCTCCAGCCACAGTTCCTGCACCTGCCCCTGCAGCCCTTCGGTGCAGCCAGACGGGACTCTGTGCTGTCCTGAGCAGTCCCCTGCCTCCTCTGCCTCTGTGCTTGTGGGCTCCTCGCTCCTGCCACACCTGCTGCCTCCTTCCTCCAGTCTTCAAATTCAAATGTCAAGTGTCATTTTGCATGTGCGTTCATTATCTATGGCCGTGTAACAAATTGCCACGAACTTAGTGGCTTAAAACAACACACGTACTGCCTTGCATTATCTATGAGTCAGCGTAATATCTTAAGACATGTATATTTGGCCTCTGTCTCCAGTTCCTGACTCAGGGCTCCTCAAACCCTTGTAATTTCCTGCGTGATAGTAGCGCTAGAAACATCTTTTGTTCTAATATTTGGTCTTTGACCCTGGTTCCTGACACAGAGCTCCTAAAACCCTCGTCATTTCCTGAGTGATAGGCACATCTATTGTTCTATGAGGCAGCTCTTGGTGGACACCTGGATAGCTTCACGATGGGGCCGGGCACCGAAACACCAAGCCAAGATCAGAAGCTTGACGTTTTTAGCCCCAGCCTCCGTCTTCCAGGGGAGGGAGGGGGCTACACGTGGAGTTAGTAGCCGATCATGCCCACACTCATGTGATTTCTGAAATTGATTTATGAAATTGATCACACTCACGTGATTTCATAAACATTTCTGAACTATGGGTTTTTGAGAGCTTCTGGGTCGGTGAGTTCACCCATGTGCCGAGAGGGTCGTCCAACTCCATGGGGACAGAAGCTCCCGCTTGGGGTCCTCGAGGCCCTCACCCTGTGTATCTCTTCATCGGGCTGCTCATCTGTCATTTTTCTTATATTCTTTGTACTAAACCAGTAAACTTAAGTTATGTGTTGCTGTGAGTTCCGTGAACTGTTAGAGCAAGTTATCAAACCCAAGGAGGGGTTCATGGGAACCCTCATGCGAGCCCCGATTTGAAGCCAACTCAGACAGAAGTGTGGGTCACCTAGAGACCCACTACTTGCATTTGGTGTCTGAAGTGGCGGGGGCAGGGCAGTCTTGTGGGACTGAGCCCTTAACCTGTGGGGTCTACACTGACTCTGGGTAGTCAGTGTCAGAACTGAATTAAATGGCAGGACACCCCCCAGAAGGTTGGAGAATTGCTTGCTGTGGGAAGCCCACACACTGGGTGCCTGAAGTGTGAGGAAGGGACCACAGGAGGTTTCCCGTTAGGGCCCTGGGCGTGGCTTGGCTGAAGCAAGAGCTAAGCTTGTGGCCACCTGCAGTTTCCTGTGGGCTTTTGGACTGAGGAGCTAGCTCGGTTCCTTGCTGGCTGCTGGCCACAGGCAGCCCTCAGCTCTGTGCTGCAGGGTCCTCCCTGTATGGCAGCTGACGTCATCAGACCCAGCAAAGAGATTGCTATCTGAATGGAAGTGACATCTTGTTATCGTTGCCGTATTCTGCTGGTTAGAAGCAGGGCAGCTGGCTCCTCTCTGCACTCGAAGGAAGGGGCTTTTTCGAGGGCCCGAAGGCATGGGGGTGGCTGGGGCTGTCTCGGTCTGCTCAGCACGAGAGGCTCTCCACAGGCCCGTACTTATTTCTTCTACCTAAATGTGTGATGCTTCTTTTCTTGGTGGTTCTTCATAGATTTCTTTTTTGCAATTTATATTCCTGACTGATATTATTATAGTTGAATATTTTTTTTTCCCTTATGCAACTGTTTTTACTTATCCTTCACCCACTTGCCATTCCCAGAACGGAGTGTTGTCTTCAGCAGGTGTTCTGTAAAGGACTGCCCTTCCTTCCCTTGTTTTGAAACTGAAGAAGGACCAAACTGGTCACTCTCCTGTGTAACACCTGAGTCCGTTTTCCTCACAGCAGCCACATAAGATCCATTATAAAACCTTCACATTTGCCAATTTGGCACCCAAAGCAGTGACTCATCTCTGTCTATATAACCTGGCTGGAGTGATCTGCCTTGGTCTGATTGGCATTTAGAGCTAGACTTATTACCTTATAAAGGAGAAGCAGTTTTCCATCAGAGGTGCTTCAGACACGGGCCGTTTCTGAGCGATGCCTCGCACTGTTTCCAGGAGAGCCTGATGGATCTCAGAATCGACGCGATCTGAAAGAATCAGTTTCTTCAAACTGTTTTCTTTGGCCTGATAACGGTCACCTTGTGGTGCTGCTGGTATCAGGTCACAGCAAATGAACTGATAAGGAGGGCCAGCTCCCAGAGAAGCCGTGTTTTTGTTCATTCCCTTTCGCCCAGGCACTGGGCTGGATCTCCTTACCCCTGCTGGACATGTTCAGTAGGGTGAAGTACCGAAAGTGCTCACAGAGGCTGGAGCCTCGGAGAGACGTGATGCGCGTTTGCTGTATGCGAGATTGCAGACTGCAAGCACGGTGGAACCCTCCACTCTGGCTTCCCGAGCTTCGAGGCCATCGTCTACTTAGTTCTCTAAGACAGCTTCACACATTGTCACGTTTTGAAGTGTTGATGGCTAGCCTGTCCTTAGGAGGCAGGCGAAGAAGCACCAGTCTGATGTTAGCCAACATCGTCCAGTGTTGAAACGATCCCAGCACAGTAAGAAGTGAAGCTTGGCGCCTTTAAGAGAAACTCATGGCAGAATCATCCATCAGTTGGGAAAGATGCAGAATTACTAAGTTAAAGCTCGCTCTAGGCGGGAGCGCATAAGTGCGTGTGCCTGCATTTGGGGTCTTCTGGGAGCCATGAGGCTAAAAGCCAATTAAAGCTTTAGTAGAGAGAAATTTAAAAGTGGTTTCTCCTGGGCAAGAGAAAGATTTAGAGCAGAGAGTGCTCAGGAAAGCAGGAGCGTGTGGATGGTCTAATTAACACGGCTCACAGCTGGGAGTGGGAATCAGCGTGGAGCCCCGGCTAGGAAGGGAGCCCCGCGAGGGACCCAGGTTTGGGCCTGAAACCCACACCACCCAGGTCTCGGCTCCAGCTCAGGGACCCGAAGCCATCTTATGGTCAGCCCCATGAGGAGGGCGACCAAGTCCTGTCCATTCGCAAGGAGGACCTCCTTTCTTAATCCCTGACTGGTCTGTAAATTAGAACAATGCGAGAAAATTGGCTAATGAAGGGATTTTTTCCCGCTCTTAATGCTTGAGTATTAACTTCCTTTTCATTCATTTGTGCATCTTATTACTCTTAATTTGTTAAGTCCCTCTTGCCCCGGTCTCTACCCATCTGTCTACTCTCAGACAATGTTATTATCTCATTGATATTCCCAAGATGGAGAACTATATCTCCAGCTTGCGTAAAGGACATCATCCTACTTATATTTCACTGTCACCCCAAACTCGAAATGTGCTCAACACAGAGTTGATTGCCTTCTCCCAGTATCTTAGCACTCAGGCACATCTCTCCGAAGTCATGCGTTCTTGTCCATTCTCACTTCCATCAGTCCTGTTCAGATCCCGAAGGCTGAGTGGCATCATGGGAAGAGGATGAGATGCTGCCGCTCGTGAGACTTAGGTTCGAATCCCGCCCCTTCCAGTTCCTCGTTGGTGACCCTGGCAAGCACGTTACTCATTTCCCTCATCTCCGACGTGAGCACGACAAGACCTGCCTACCTCATTTGATTATTGGAGACTATTCGGTGTGGCGGTGTATGTAAATCACCTCGCAGCACCCTGCACTTCAGGACTGCCCTTTTGAGATCCCGTTTGCATCTGAGCCTTGCCCGAATTGTGGAACCCCCCTCCGATTGTAGTGCATAACCTCCACGCCCCCACACTCTTTGCAACAGATGAGTTTGGCTTCTGTGTTTCAGAGACAAGAAAGACTGCCCGGGAGCCCCGTAGCTTCCAGCCGCCAGCTTTACAAATGGTTTGTGTCTAGCCTCCCAGCCTCCTTTTATTTTGATACCATGAAGTTGGCTTCTCTCTGTCCTTCTGCCTGAGGTCAGTCCTTTCCCTTGGGCTCGGTGTCCCATCCCTTCCTGCCCAGGGACCGCTCCCTTTCCTGATTTGCCCTCTTCACCCGCACCTTCCTCACTGGTTCCTTCCCATCAGCAGTGAACCGTGCCCAGGCCTCCCTTATCTTAAAAAAATAAAGAAATGAAAGCCTCGCCGTGATCCCTCCCACCCTGTGTGGGTCCCTTCCTTCACAGCCAGCCTTCCGGAGCCCGGCCCACACCCCACGTCCGCAGTCCGCCTCCCACTCAGTTCCCCACGCACGGCATTCTGACTTCACTCCGTTTCCGTCTTTAAAACTGTTCCCACTAGGGTTGTCTGCTACCTTGTCACTAAGGCCACACCGCTGACGATGATTTCCCTATTGAAACGCTTGCTTTCCTTGGCTTCTCTGACCCCACATTCGCCTGGTGGTTCTCCTCCCTCTCTGGCATGCCTCAGTCCCCTTGCCAGCTTTTCTCCTTGCGCTTTCTTAAATGCTGGTGTCCCCCGCTGTTCTGCCCTGGGCTCGCTTCCCTGCTAATTCCGAACCATCTCTGAGGGATCCAGTGCACTTATTTATTTGCCCGCTGGACACAGATGATGCTCTCGCTTCCGTCTCCAGCCCACATCTCTCTTAAGCACCAGATCTGCTGCACCAGATCCAACACCTCCAGCTCACTGAGTCCCAACTGAACGGACACCCCTCCCGATGGCCGGAAGATGCTCTTCCTGTGGTGGCTCATTTGTCTGTAGCAGTGGCTTTCACACTTCAGTGTGAGTCTGAATCACAGTCCACTGGGAGAGCTCGTTCCAACAAACACACTGCTGGGACCCATCCCCAGAGGTTCTCGGTGGGGCCTGAGCATTGCATTTCTGAGAGTTCCCAGGTGATGTTGATGACGTCAGTCAGGGAACATGCTTTGAGAACTTCTGTTATAAAGAAATGAGGCAGCTTTTCTCATTCCTTACTGTACCCGATACAACTTTCCTCACCTCCAGTTCACCACTAGCATCTAAATAATCTTGTCAAATTTCCTTCCAAATACCTCGCTATCCAGAACCCTCCGTGTTCTCTGCCACAGGTCTGATTTATTGCATTACCCTGCTAGCTGGCCTTTCCTGCGCCTAGTCTCACTTCTAAACCTGTTTCTCATACAACAACCAGTGTGAGCTTCTTAAAGCATAAATGCTGGCAGTCTCCTGCCTGCTTTCTCCTGCAGCTCTCCATTGTCTTAGGGATAAATCTAAACTTCGTAACGTTGACTGGGCCTCTGCCTCCCTAGAGAGTGCCATCTCTTGCCCCTTACTTCACACAGAACGTACCAACCACACAGAAATATGTGCAATTAAGTGCATGTATTATATAGCACTTACTGAGTGCTTAATGTAGCCCTTTTATATACATTAATTTTATTTAATCTTCTCATTAACCCTGTCAGATGGGTAACATTTCACGGATGAGAAAACGTGACCCATTTTATAACACAGCCATTGTCTTGTGCATGAGTCCTGTCCAATCCGTTGTGCCCAGGGTTACAGGGTTGGAGGCACTCAGAACTCCCTGCGAGAGCTAATAACGGTGACAACATTAATAGTATCCAGCAGTTGTTGTTAACGTCCTTTGCGCCCGGGAGCCACATGTAAGCGTGACTATTCCTGATTTACAAAGGAGGAAATTCAGAGAAGGAATAACTTGTCCAAAGCCACATAGTTTTGGATTCAGATCTGGTGACACCAGAGCTCATGTTTTTAACTGACTCTGTCACCCCTATGGGTGGCAATAGTGAAACTAGAGAGAGAGCTGTTTGTCAACTGGCATCTTCTAAAACTTAAAGTCCTTCAGTGTCTGTCTATGACTGAATCATAGAGTTGTTGGCAACCGTCCCATCCTGGAACCCACCCGCACGCACCCAGCTTTCTCCCAGGTCTCGTTTACGGTGGTGGGAAGAGTTTGCATTTGGACTCATCCTTGGATCATCCCCCTCTGCCTTGGGTCTAACCATCTCCTTGGATGAATCCCAGAATAAGTTACTTAAGTGCGGATTGCCATTCTCTAAAAATTCAGAATAGTGAGTGACACTTCCCGTAGGGGGTGGCTGATGAGAATAAATGTGAGACACCTGCCTCTGCACCCCATCCCTCGTACTTCCGCCTTAATGTGACACTGGACACTCTCTGAGTAGCTTCCTTGCTCTTTTCCTATTGTGTGTCCTGCACAGATCACCATCGCCCCCTCCCCTGTTCTCACCCCTGTTACTGCTCCTTCACTGCCACCTGAAAAATATTTCTAAAATATAAATTCTAGGGACTTTCTGTTAATAGTAATGGTGGGCTGTTATTCAACCCACTGATACAACTACAAATATTTGGACCCCCCCCAAAAAAAAACCAACCCCAAAATGCACGACTTTCTTTTTAAAGCATCAAAGGGCTAGCAGGCATTACCAGGTTCAAATTGGAATGGGGAACCCAGGCAACATTGCAGATTTGACCAGTGGTTATGGGAGCCACAAAAGTCAGACTTCTCACATGAAGCTGGGACCCCAAAGGGCTACCCACCATTAATTAGGGTGAGGGTAGACCTGAAACATACCAGCTCTTCCGTAGAATTACAGCCCAGATTCAAGCTGACTGGGTCAACCAAGGCATCTCAACTGTTGAATGGGTTTAAGGGCTGATCGTGCCTCCAGGTATCTGGCAAAATCAAGTGGAAATTTTTTCAAAAGGAAAAATTCTTCAGCCTAGGCCTCAAATTATTCAGTGACCAGCACGTAAATATAAACAGGTGCCCAAGGAAACCATATGTCAGTGTGAGAACCATCAGCAGCTACAACAATAGAAACAACCTCTGGTAAATGTCAGCGGATGCCGGAGTCATTGCCAGTTTTAAAAAATCTGCATCTGAGAAATGAAAGATAAGCTTGAAGATAGCAGCAAAGAATAGGAAACTGTGAAATGTGACAGCAAAGTGGAAAAGGAGTGAAATAAAACTTCTAGAAACAAGCAAAACTGTAATGAAATTAAAAACTCAGTGGGTGAGGAAAAGTATGTCTTAAAGAAAAAAAACCTCAATGGATGAGTTTAACAGAAGATTGGATAAAGCTGAAGAGAAAGCTAATGAACTGGAAGACAGTAAGAAAAAATTACCTAGAGAAATAGACAGAAACCACAGAGGAGAGAGGGTAAGCGACCTAGAAAATAGAGTGAGAAAGTATACGTTTAATTAAAGTCCCAGAAGGACATGAGAAAGAAAATGAGCAAAGGTGAAATTTGAAGTTAATGGCTGAGATTTTCCATAACAGTCGAGATGCCAAACCACAGATTAAAGAAGACCAGTAATTGCAAGCAGAAGTAAAAGAACAAAATCTGAACTTAGATACAGCAAGATGAAACTATAGAAAACCAAAGGCCACGAGAAAATCTCAAAAGCAGCTAGAGAAAAAGATTATCTTCAAGGGAGTAAGAGATTGACCATGGACTGCTCATAAAATATAATTCGAATCACGTTATTCTCAAAAATGTCCACGGCTTTCCATCCCTAGAATATAAAAGACGTGCTCTTCAGCATATGAGGCCTTCGTGGTCCGGTTCCTGCAGCTTAGACACAGAACCTTGTTCCTCAGTTTACTCTGGGCGGTGTGCCTTTGCACAGGCTCTTCCCTTTCTGGAATGCTCCCCAGCCCATCTCTCTAGCCAGCCTTCCCATTTTCAGTTCGGGTTCATGGTCAAACTGTGTGGCTCCCTTCTTACTGCCTTTGGGTCCACTGCTTGCCAGCTGTCATCAGCACCATTGTGATTTCAGTGTTTGTTCTCATCTTGATCTCGTTTCTAGCACATGAGTCTCTGGGGGCTGAGACAGTGCCCGACACTCCGTAGAAATTCAGGACCCTCACTGGGTTCACGGCAGCATTTCAGGGGGTCCGATCACCATGTACACGATAGCTTGATGTAGGTTTTCACGGCTCTTCCCAGGATGCTCTAATTCTTGCTCGTGTGCAGAACAGGTCACCACTGTCAGCGCCAGGGTCCCTGCGTGCTGTCACCGACTGGCTCTGCCTCTTCGTTCCTCCCATTTCCGTGGTGAAGCTGGAATAACGGTACCCACTCTACCCAGAATGTGAGGTGTGCTGTGGGTCAGATGAGGTAGCGTTTGTGAACACACCGTGAAAACTCCCTGGCACCGTGCGATACTGTTAGCGTTATTTCAGAGTGGGTGGCTTGCTTGGACTGGGGATTTTGTGAAGAAGGGAACTCATTGGTGTCCCTGAGCCTTGGCCCTGGCAAGGGCTGGATGTGGGCTCTTAGTAGGATCATCAGCACCCACTATGCGTGGCAGACCTGTAGCAAGGCAGATGGCAGTGACATGAACGTTACCCGCCCCTGTGAGGACCTGTGTTGTCATGTCAACATTTCATTGGGACGAGGGGCTCATAAAATAAGCTTTCCTGGTTGGTTGATTTTTAAGAGACCTGAAGGGAATTAGTTTTATTTACAAAAAAATTTGCAGTTTTTGAATTTTTACAAATTTCTGTGGCCCTTTAAAGATGTTAAATTCAAAAGCTTCAATTTGTCAGTTTGTCACTTATTTAATTGGATAGATTTGAAACATATTTTTTTGCCAATTCCTTGCTTTTTTTAACGTTGCCCCCCCTCAGCATCAGTCATTCTCTGAAAACCTTTCGGTGTGTTTATAAAGCATTAAGAATCATCAGACTTGTCCATCTGTTGTTTATGTGTGAGAAAGCGAAATCAGAATCATTTTTCTTACCAAAAGAAGGTGTTGGGTTTGCACTTGATGTATGGGACAATGCCAACCTCAGCAAACCGTGACATTTTATTTTTTAAACGTTTAAAATAGTGGTTTCAGATAATCTGTAAAAAAAGATGAGGATTTCACTGGACAGTTCTTCCTAGAGTGTGTCTTGGAGTAATATAATGAGCAGTTGCTTATGTTAGTAGTGTATCAAGTTTTTAGAAAATTCTCTCTTTTAGAAGAAGAATCTTGCTAGTCACTGGTTTCTAGAGTTTCTTGATTTGAATGGGCTGCAGAATGCTTTCAGTACGATCGAGTCGAAGGCCACGAGGATGTATCTAACCTTTGCCCTGTTGAGGGCTGCCAGCAACTCTGCCCTATTCTAGCAATTTTCTCACTGAATTTTATTGCTCTGTCAAGGTATTCTTCTTGACATTCAAGCAAAAGCTCTTTTAATATAAGCCCATTTTTCATATACGAAGTCTGTCATAGTGATGGAGACACACTTAGCAGCATCCTTCTTAGAAGTCTCTCGAACCTTCTCTTCACTGTCACTGCCACCCTCATAATTCAGACTCTGATCGTCTCACCTGGACCGCAGCTCCAGCTGTCTAAGGTCTCTGCTACTTTGGCCTCTCCCCTTCAGGATGCTACCAAATTCATATCCTTAAAACGTATGAGTCCCTTGTCTTTGTGATGCTGTGTAGCAGCCATGCCCATCCAAGGACGCGTGAATTCTCCTATGAGAATCAAATGCCCGATGATCCAAGGTGGAGCTGAGGTGGTGATGCTGATGCTGGGGAGCGGCTGCAAATACAGATGAAGCTTTACTCACCTGCCCACTGCTCACCTCCTGTGCATCCCAGTTCCTAACAAGCTACAGACTGGACCGGCACCCATCCACGGCCCGGGGGTTTGGGGACCCATGTTGTATAGGATAGTGTCCAAGCTTGTCGGTTTCATCATCTGGACTTGTACGTTAGAGAGTATGTTCCGCTGAGAATGGCGTTAAATCCTAAGACATCCGTGGCTTAAACAAGAAAGAATTTTATTTCTGTCTCATAAAAAGAGACTAGAGGCAGGCAGGCCGGGGCCTGTCACTTAGTCCCAGTCTTCAGCTTATTCCGTTGCGCTGCTTTGCTCAGTAGACAGCAAGCACCCTTGTCCTGTGGCCTCAGGACCAAGACGAGTACCTGAGGTCCAGCTGTTTCCCATCCGCACGCAGGAAGAAGAGGGGAGGTCTGTCTTCTCTCCTTGGAGGACACTTCCTAGAAGTCACAACACTTGAACCTGAATCTTATTGGCTAAAACTTAGACAGATAGGCCATGCTTAGTTGCAAGAAGGCTGAGGAATGTAATTTTTAAACTAGCATACCCAGCTAAGTACTGGAGTCCTTGTCAGTAGGAGAGGAGAGAATAATTGGGAGCCCACCTCTCTGCCAGCCTTGTCCCTCTCCGCTCCCAGGCCCTTCTATCCACGCCTGCGTCCTTACCGTGGGTAGCCACAGCAGATTTCTTACTAGCCCTTTACCACATCAGGCCCTTTCATAGCCCTGGGCCTTTGCATGCGTGCTGGCCTTTGCCTGGAATACGCTTTAACTCTTCAAGTCATCTGCATATCCTTCGCGCCCCAAGGTACTTCCTCAGCGAAGTTTTCTTCGTGACAGTGATGGCACATTACTTCTTAATTTGAGCACGTAGCGGTGGAAGAGCTTCACAGACCTAGTAGTTGAACAGACTTGGTTTGAATTTATTCTCTGCAGCTTGGGCTTATGAGAATTAATATGCAAGTTCAAAATAGAGAAATTGTATTTAAAGCCATAGCGCAGATCTCTCTTTTTGAGCTCTAACCCTTTGTGTGGAACTATTCCCAACTTTATCCCAGGTGGGGTTCGCAGGTGGGGTTCACAGGTGGGGTTCGCAGGTGGGGTTCGCAGGTGGGGTTCGCAGGTGGGGTTCGCAGGTGGGGTTCGCAGGTGGGGTTCGCAGGTGGGGTTTGCAGGTGGGGTTCACAGGTGAGGTTCGCAGGTGGGGTTCACAGGTGGCCTCACACAGAACCTCCTCTGAAACAGAATTCTTGATTTTTACCTTCTCCAATCTTTCCTGCCAGTAACGATGTCTCCTCTGTCGGCCTAGCTGCGGATGCTGCAACGTTGGAAATAATCTTTTACTTCTCATATCTAATCATCTTAAACTCTCATGTTTTATTACCCCCTAGTTCTGTTGCTTCAACGCTAGAATGCGTTTTAAACTGATCCCTTTAATTCCATCTCCGGTGCCTGCTCTGATCTCACCTCGGGCAATGCCACTTTTCTGCACGGAATCCTTAGCCAGCTTCCCGTCGGCTTTAGGTTTAAGTTCAGGACTCTTAAATCCTAGAAGGCCCCGCCAGACTTGACTCGCGTCTCCCTCTCCTTCTCATCTCTTGTCCTGCCCATGCTTGCTCAGCGTGCTCCAGCTACGCGGCCGTCTTTGTGTTCCCAGATCGTGCCAAGGACTTCCACCTCTGCCCCGCTCCTCGTGCCGTTCCCCACCCTTTTGTCCCCTTCTTCACTTCTACACACACCGTCCGCACGTCTCAGCTTCAATGTCACCTCCACAGAGGGCCTTTCCCTGACCCCTTACACTAGGTCCTATGTCCTCTCTTCTTCCTAAGGGACAGTTCCTTCCTTCCTAGCATTCGTTGCAATTTATAACAGTGTGTTTATTGAGTGATTGTTTTTGGAATTAATGTACGTGCTCCATAAGGGCTGGGATCCTATTTCTTTTATTCAACACTGAATCCTCAATGCCCAGTGCTCAAGATATACACATTGGAATAAAGGAATAATTAACCGATTTTGTAATCAATCAACGTGGTGGATTTTCTCGCTGAGCTGGCAAGTTGGCTCTTCGGTGTGGTGAGCTGTAGCTGTGGGGAACCTATGGACGTGATTCACTGTGCTAAGCTGGCGTCGTGTTCCTTCACGTTTATCAGACACATCTGTGATGCTCGCCCGCGGGGCTGTAAACTCAGTTTAATTTATTAGTTGAACTCCAGAATACATCTTTGTTTGAACGGAGCCCGTTTCCTGCCAGGATGTCCTCATGAACACCGAGCCTGAAAAGGTCATGCCCAGGTGTGAGATCTGAACATCGTGACGGAGCCCACTGCCGCGGCTTGCCCGCTTTCTGTGGATACAACCTGGTGTAACCTTCGGAACTGAAGACGTGCCTGTTGCTGGGAGAGAATTTAAAGCAGCAGTCACAAGATGGGACCGTCAATGGTGACCCTCACAGAAAGCTGCGTGCGAGGGTTTGGGCTGCTGGGGAAAACCCTCACTCGCCTGTACTGACCGCCGGCGCTTGAGATCGAAAACTCAGATGTCATGTGTCTAGATACGGTGTACGTGTCCATGGGGATTCCAGCCTCCTCATCTTTCCTGAATGACCTTGTTCTGCAGAACACGTCGGCAAGATGTGTTACGGAACAGATCCACAACCTGTGTGGTTGTTTCTCCCTAAAAGTATGAGAGATTTTGTTCTCGAAGCATCCGATGAGTTTGGAGCCCTGAACTGTGGTCTAGAGTCAAGATGAACTCGCTGGAGGGACGGGGTGATCAACAATGGGAAAGTCTCATTTGTATTTTCTTCTTGGAAAACAACGAGGATCCCACCTCCAGTGGGCCCCTGGTAGGTTTGTCTCGGCAGAGATGGAGAAGCAAGCAGTCGGTCATTCTCCAGCGTCAGCAGGTCACACCATGTCAGTGTTCTCAGGGGACACCGAGAACAGAGACCGCAGGCTTCACGCTGAGCCTTCGCTAAGAGGCAGCCGGTCCTGAAAAGAATTTATTTATTTTATTTATTTTGGCCCTGGTAATATCTAAATGATAAGTACGAGTTTCTCTTAGCTTCCTGGAGTGGGTCCCATGTGGATTGGGTGTGACCCCCCAGAATCCAGAAACTCCAGTGTAGTTGGCTAAGCGTATTTTGTGGTGTGGGACACATGAACATACAAAACATTAAGTGTTCAGAAGTGTGTGATTTGCCGCTTTCGTTCGTGAGTGGTTTTACTACTTCTGGTTCAGAGCCCAACTCTCTCTTTACTGGGGAGATGTGGTTTTAGCTTCTTGGGTGAATGTGCATTTTATAAGGTTTAAAGAAAGGAAATTAAACCTTAAAAGACTTTAAGTATCTTACTCTTTATACAATTTCACCAAGAAAAGCCAGGAAAATCAGGGTTGGCATTTCGATTTATTTATTTAATCAATATAATCTATTTTCTACCATTTTGTTACAGCTGATACTACTAACATACTTTTAAAAGTTAACATTTATTTTCATTTTGTTTTATTTCAGCAGACGTGCATAATAAATTAACCTATCTCTATTCTCCATTGTGGGCTAGGGCAGTATTTAACATCTAGTTGTTTTGGCATTTTGACACATGGGCAATTTAGTTTAATTCGGCATGGTTTGATGCCCTCCACATGTATGGTGCTTATTATATGAATCACGTGATATAGGTAAAATGTGGCCGGCTGAGTGTGAGCATTCATACAAGTTGGCGATGTGAGTGACCTTAGCCAAGTCACCTGACCACTGTGGTCCTGGTTCCCGTTTGCACAGAATGAGTGGTTGGGTAACTGGTATCCAGGAATCCTTATAGCTTTGAATTTAAAAGTCCCATGAGTCTGTATGCCTAACAGATATGCGTCTGACTGATTCCTCCTCTTCTCTCTCTCCCTTTCTCTGTTTAATTTAGGAAAAGAGGATGCTGGTGCACCAGGTACAAAAGACGAGAGCACCTCTGTGGCACAGGACACAAGAGCTTTACCAGAGAAGCCGCTGCAAAGATCAGCAAAGGTCACTGCATTAAATTTTCTCCATTTGTTCACATGGCCGCCACCAGACTGCCTGTCGAGGGTGTCACGTGATTGCCTTAGGCCTGTAGTTGGTCATCGAATCAGTAAAGTCAGTGGAGACAGGGTATCATGACTCTTTTTATAGTTTTACACGTATACACATGTATTCATTTGCTTGTCTTTGCGTGAAGGTTTGAGGCACTTTCTTTCTGTGTGGGTTCATTTAAGTTCAGCATTATCTTCTGCTTAAACCACAGTCGTAACGTGATATTTATGATTTCCAATTTGGGTTATTTAAAGTGGAGTGAGAATTTTGGTGCGGGTAAAGCAATATGAATGCACACTTCTAGATTTGTATAGTTTTTTGCTCCAATATTTTTTTTATTGTTATCACGCCTTTATCTAATTCAAAAGTAAGCCTTTAAGAAGTCTTTTTTTTAGTTTTTCCAAAGTATTTCATTTAGTGATCATAGACACAAAAACAGTGGCTTTCGTATTCTGTTTTTGTTGTTTTGCATAATCCAGTTTTATCTTTTAATTCTGTATGTCAGTGGCATATTCAGACACGGGAGCAAACACATCTGGCCCTAGCTCGTGGTGGCAGCCGTGTGCTCGGGTGAGAAGGAGGTGGTGTGACGCCACGAGGCCGCCTCCCCCCAGAGGGTCGGGGGCAGCACGTTGAACTGGGGAACACAGCATAGCGAGTTGGTCAGGAGGCTATCTCCTGCATGGTGACAGATGGAATTTCTAAATCGTATTGAATATATGGTGCCCCCAATTGCCCATCCAGTTATCTAGCTCTTTACTGTAATAAGCATTTTGAACGCTAAGCCCATGCCAGGCACCCGCTAGGTGTGGGGGACCGTAATGAGTGGAGAGCCCGTGAGCTAGACCTGGCTCCAAATGTGTTTCGTTTGACTCGTGCAGTGTTTAACAATTTTGACTTGGTAGCTTATGTTAAAAAAAAAAAAATGGGAGCATTCACATGAAAAAATTAAAAAATTAAAACGAAAACATCCGGCAACACTGGGCCACATTCTTAAATGACTTGGGGCAGAGCTGAGCGGAGGTGACCCTCTGTCGATGGCATCTGTGTTCTGTAATTTGCTGTGCTCCCCCCCACCCCGCCAATTCTGCCCTCTCTCTGGCTGGGATTTTTTAAAAAAATTTTTTAATGGATTCAAACTAAAATGACAAGGCAAAACAGTACTTGTATGTGAAACTTACGCTCTGGGAAAGTCATTTCTATGACAACTGACATGAATCAGAAGTACCATTGAGCTGCTTTATACACTTTATGTTGTCAAGTATTAAAACGAGGACTCCTGGGTCAGACAAGATGGCGTAGACTCATATCCTCTTGCTCCTCCCCACTGAGTGCATGTATAAACCCTGGAAAATTACAAGAGACAACTGAAGGCGAATTTTGAAAGATTAAAAAGAGGACGTCAACCTAGTTAGGGAACAGTGTAGTCTCGGGGGACTTCACAGTACCTCCCCCTCCCCCCTCCTTCCTCTCCCCCCTCTCCCCAACAGAAATATGGACTCCTAACTCAAAGAGCTTCACTGAGAGGCACTTCACTTGTACTTGGTAAAACAGCCAGACCCGGCTAGTTGACCAAACAGTACCTTTATTTTTTTTTTTTAAGCAAGGCAACCCTTGGTTGACCTCACAGATTGCAAGGACCTTGTCAGCTTACCATCCCTTAATTTTTAATTTTTTACACCTGCAGCACCTGGTCTTCCCTAGGTGGTCTCCCATCCAAGTACTAACCAGGCCCAACCCTGCTTAGCTTCCGAGATCAGACAGGATCTGGCTTGTTCAGGGTGGCATGGCCATACCCAGCCCTGCGGATAAACAGCACTTGACTACATTTTTGGTGTTTGCAGGTGGTGTACATCGTGGAGAAAAAGCATTCCCGGGCAGCAGCTGGCTTCCTCAAACTCCTGGCTGATAAGAACAGCGAGCTGTTTAAGAAGTACGCCCTGTTTTCTCCCTCGGACCACCGGGTGCCTAGGATATACGTGCCTCTCCAGGACTGCCCTCTGGACTTTGTGGCCCGGCCCAAGGATCACGCCGACACCCTGTTCGTCTGCCGCATCGTGGACTGGAAGGAGGACAGCAATTTCGCGCTGGGGTAGGTGGTCTCTGGGACGGGAAACCACAGATCCAGACAGAGTTGATTCAGGCGGCTTTTAGGGAAACTTTTTTTTTTTGATATATTTTAATTATTCTTTATTAAAGCATGGGGGAAAATAATAAAGCATGGGTACTTGACATATTGTGGTCTGGTTTCTTAATCAGTTACCCTTAGCTACCCCCCTCAACTGGTCACCTATAGGTTCCTTGAATCGTCAGGCAGTCACCTTTTTGTTTGTTTCTCTTTTTGACAGAAAATATAAGCACATTCTGAGCCTCTGCTTATTCTCTATTATGTTATGAATCTCGTTTGTATTTGTGAACCGCAAAGAATTCATCGCATCAAACAGTCAGACATTAGTGTTAAAATATGTAAAATTCCAGGCGTATATATTCAAGGTACCCCCGTCTCCCATGCTTCAAATATGAATGTGAAGGTTTGTTGGAATGATGTGATGTTTTGGTACTAATCTTTGGAGGTTTCACTATGGCATTAAAAGCTAAATTCCCATACTGTAAGCAGGGAAAGGGGACCATGTTTTTCAGAAGCTGTCAAAAGCCAATCTAAAACTTGGTTATGTGGTCACAGAGCATCCTGCATAGCCACGTTATTTTGATCTGAAGAAATAGCTGGATGCAGCTGCTTGATCAAATGCAGTGCCTGTTTTCTTCTTGGGATTGGTTTCATTTGGAAAGAAAAGCGATATCGTTTCAGCTAAATCTTCAACTCTTTATTATCGACGGTGCCTGATTTATGCTTCACAGAAATGAAAATAAAGGCACATACGCTAGGAAAGAGTTTGTTCTGACACTTTGAGTCCAGGTGGGCAGCTTGTTCCTTTGTCGTCTGACTGGTGCAGGACGGACCCTCCTGGGGACGGACCCTCCTGGGAACCCTCCTGGGGACGCTCTGTGCTCCGATTGCCAACACTGAATGGGTGGCCACCGTGTGCTGCTGTTATCAGGCTCTCATGCCGGGGAAGCGAGCCCGCCCAAGTCCGTCTGCCGTACCTAATGCGGCTCAGGAATCACTCTGGCGTGCCGCTCCTCCAGCGACATGTAAACCACACGAGATCAGCGCGATTGCTATGCTCTCAGAGCCGGGCGGGAGCAGTTGCGCTTTCTTTTTTGCTCTCAAGTGGCGTGACTGCAATGTCATCATTTTCAAGCCTAACTCATTATCCAAAAGTGACGTCAACCCCCTGAGACCTAAATAGGCCTCCTCTGAGGCTTGCCAGTTTCTCACCAGCAGCTCAGAAGGCCGGGTGGTAATGGCTGAGCCACCTGGCCTGGGCGGGTCGCGCCCACTGCATTCCGCTTGGCAGCGACAGGGGAAGACTTTCACACTGTGGCAGGAAATCCAGCCGCGTCTTTTATCTGCCTTTCTGCTTGTCCCATTGTGTGCACTTGAGCGGATGGCTTCCGGAGTCTTCCAGTGACAGGGCCTCGGCGGGAAGCCTTCGGGCGTGGGTTTCTCTCATTGCGTGAATGGCCTTCCTCGCTTCCAGCTGAGCATCATTCCTTCATCAGAACTCTCTTCTTGTGGGCAAAGCACAATAGTAATTCAAATGGAGTCTGGCCTTCGAAGCAGCAAGGACATTTGCTGAATCTAAAGAAAGAACATTTTTAAATAAAAATCATATATCAATCTTGTAGTTTCCAAGTAAACATAGTTGAATATTCTCATGCTTCGATGGAAAACTACTAACCATTTCTCTACCTTCTTACTGTGAAGACATTCAAATGATCTTCTGTGGTCATGTGCCTTTTAAAATCTTTGTGAAACAGAGACAATTTATCTTCAGAAATAAAACGTGGCCGTTTTCACGGTGAAGTTCTCGGATGACGTCTGTCTCACGCGGGGTGTGGGCTGCAGCTGTCGAGCGCGTTGGTGGCCGCCTGGCCATTTGGTTCTGGCTCTCAGTTACTGATCTTCAGAAGCTGAGGTCACTGTTTCCCAGGCAGAACGTGCTGTGCCGGGGGCTGCCTGGGTTTCGTCTCTCTCCTTTGCCAGCTTTTGACCCGGAGCGGGAAGGTGGAGTATTCGCTGCGGGTGTGAATGTATGTGCTTAGCCTCCACAGAGGCTGCGCCTAGAACTGAGTTCAGCCAAAGAGGCTTCTTCCCCGCCCCTCCACTCTAGCCTGGAAAGTGTCAACCTTCTTCTGTTTATCCGATTGCTACTCATTATTCAAGTCCGAAGTCATTTACTTCTGTAGTTAAATACAGTTCCCGAGACGGCTGTTGATCAGCGATATGTAAGTCGCTGTGCTATATTATATGAGACATAGAAAGGTAAACATAGTTTCTTTATTCAAAGAAATTATAGACTAATGCAGACTCGCGCGTAAATGTCCTGGGATTAATTCGATTCCAAGAAATGAGCTGATTTAAATAAAGGAGGTGATTCATAGAAGAAGCCAGTGGTTCTCCTAAAACCCGGGGCCAGAAGTGTAGGCGGGTCTCATGAGGGACTCAAAACCAACAAGGTGACAGAGGAATCATAGTCTTTCTCACCACGCGGAGCGGTCCAGCCACCACGTGGCATCTTTTCACGACCCCTTTCCGCACACGAGCTGTGTTCTTCTCCTCTCTACACAGCAGCCACCTGCCTTCTCAGTAGCATCCATGCTGGCCCCAAAATGGCCCTGCTAGTCCTCTGGTCACAGACCGAAGTCTAGATCACAGTTCACAATTTCTAGGGTAGAAAATCTTACTGGTCTAGCTTGAGACCTTTATTTGCCCTGGTCAGTAGTTTGAACCAGAGGTTTGGGTCCAAGGTCCAACAATCTGCTGCCCCATCAGCAGGGACCGTGGGACTCCAGTCTCTGGGAAGACGTGTGGGTGACGCAGACAGATTGAATGGCGTGTCTCTGGTCTCCAACCATAGCACGGAACAGAATATTGTACGTTCTTCCGGAAGATCAAAATAGTTTTCTGGAAGTGGAGAGAAAGCACACGAAGGGAGAAATCCAAGATCATTTCTTGGAAAACGGAAGCCTCTTAGTGAAAAGACCACTCTGCCCGAGAGGCCAGAGTGGACGGCGAGGGACAGGATGGAAGCAAGCAGTCTCAGTGGGCTGCTGCGGTCCGAGGAGCTGGCGAGGACCTGACGTCAAGCACTTGCAGCAAAGGAAGCAAAAGGAATGAAAGGATCCCGGGGAGATGCAGAAGGTAAAGTCTCCCAGGCATGGTGACCGGCTAGAAATGGGGCATGGAGCAGGACAGAATCTTGGACGCTCTCTCGGGCTGCTGACTTGGGTCACCGGGTGGGTGATGATGGCATTGAACCGCATCCTCTGAGAGCTCCTGCCATCCGCTTCGCGTATGCCTCATTGCTCGCCATCTCCCGGGCTGTGTTTGCTCATGGCTCCGCGCTTCTGCACGCCGCGCTGCCTGGCCCAGCGGGGGCTCTCTCCTCTCCCCGGGGTGTGTTTAAGAAAATGCTCAACGTTTAAACTTAACTCAGTCGTCCACTCGAAAAATGTTCCCTGATTCTGAGTCCTTCCCCCTGGGTGCTTCTGTAGCTTCTCGTAATACCGTTATTGTAGCTTGTACTGGTTTCTCTTGTAATTGCTATATGAGTTATTTGCTTGGCCACGAGCCCCTTGAGGGTTAGGGTACTCGGAGACCATCTGCTGGCTGGTCAGCTGGGCAGATGAGAAAGGCTTGACAACCCCAAGGTCTAGAAACATAGTGCACCATAAATCAAGCTAGAAAACCCAGGAAGAGGCGTTTGGAACAGAAAATGATGAGAACCAAGGTTCTGATTTCAAAGTCAACACTTGGTACCATATGTCCACTGTATAAACTCAGGGGGAGAACTCGAAATTTAGAAGGGTAAATAGAATGTACACATTCATAGACTAATTTCAATAACTTTGGAAGGGACCTTAAGGCACCCTTCAGTCTTGGTGCCTCCTCTGGGGGAAGCATTGCTTCTCTGGCACCCCCACAGGCACTTAGGTACCTCCAGTTAGGGGAACCCCAAGATTATTACAGTACCGGAAACCTCCATGTGTCACAAAGTCCTTTTTCATCTTGTTCTTAGAACTGTCACGTCCGTCTCAGTCGAGCCTCGTTCACCTCTGCGCCTCCCTCCTACTGTGTTTTCATGAACCCCATTCCTGCAGCGTGATCAGAAACGTACAGGAACTCCGCTCTTGGGGACCCCGGGCTGGCTTTTGGGGATCGCTGCTTTCTGTTGTACACCACGATGTGTTTCATACTTTCACTATTTAGTGCTGGACTCGTGTCCAGGATATTTGAAAAGCCACATTGACTTCCTCCCTGGAATGATTTGTAATTATATAATCAGATTTACAGTTTTAAGAGCTTCCCAGCCCTCTTAAATCATCGTTCCCTTTAGAAACTCCTGCAGTGGAATTCATGCTTATATTTTTTCAGACCTTTGTGAAATCTGCAATCCCAGGCTTCCCTTCCAGGATGTCATGAGCATGAAGATATCACGGTCACTTTCTCCTAGATTTGTCATGGTTTTTTTTTCTTTTTGACTATTTAAGGATAAATCTTGAAGGAAAAAAAAAAAGGAAAAATTTTACAGCAGCTACTGTGAGGAAAATCATAGTGTTTCTTGGCAACACTGCAGACCAACTGGAGATGTACGATGTGAATTGACCTCGAGTAAATTGACAATTCGTGTTATTTTTCTCTAGCAAACTTTGGTAGGTTTGAGGGATGGGGAGGAGGGAAAATGAATAGCTCAGTGCACATAGAGCAGAGTTGAGAAATTTTCGTTGAACTAGGCTTAATGGGAGGCTGTTGAGATGAGAAGCAGTGGGTTGCAGTAATGCTCCTTTGAATGAGGGTGAAGGAGGGAGCAGGCTCCATTGGGGAGAGAGAGACGGGGCGAGGTGGAAGGAGAGGAAGGGAAGTTCTGACTGGTGGAGGAGGAAGTGGCTGGTGGAGGGCTGGGGTCTGTTCTGGTATCTTCGCCTCCCAGCTTGGTACCCATGAGGTGTCAGCTGTTAGACAGTCCGAAACATTTGCTGATGGATGGGAAGCAAATACTTTTACTATTCCATTCAGTTTTGGTAGACACTGGATTTCTTAGCAGGTAGATAAGAATCGGGAGGCGGTCACTAAATTCTATAAAATTGTATTTAGTAGGAAACGAAAGAGTAACCAGTTTGGTAGCAATAACAAACAGGAAAACTTAGTTTGTTTTATTGAGGCATAGCCTTCAAGATGAGCAAACTGAAAAATAGCTCTATCCAATCTTCCTTTCCAAAAAATGAAAATAAAAAAAGAGTATCTCACCTTTCAAGAGTATGTTTCTTACCTGAAGACTCTTCTGAGGAAGAGGCTGAGTTATGTGATCCTATGAACTTGAATTACCAATCTTAGACTTCCTAAGCCCTTTCTGGGGGGCATGGCTCCAGCTGGCTGGCAGACAAATAGCAAATCAGGCTGAGGAGGGGGCTCTTTTTTTGTGACTGTTGGGCTCCACCTGGTGGCCTGTGAGGATCAGCTTTGGAAAAGCTCCATCTTCAACACGGAGAGCATCCTGGTCCAAGCCGAGCAAAAAAGCACAGTCGGGGAGGATGGGCCTGAACCAGGCTCCCGTTACCAAATTGTTCTTTTCCCCGCCCTGTGTGCGATCCTTGACACGTCTTTCATGGGTGTCGGCTTCATCCACAACTTCTAGTGCACAGCCAAAGACATTGTGTGTTTGCCACCCTTCGTTTTCACTATTGTGTGTCGCTATTGAAAGTCTGGGCCCGAGCGTAGCGGATGTGGGGCTGCTGGCCACTCGCAGGTTCTCAGGGGTCTGACACCACTGTCTCTGTTGGCGTGAAATTTCCACATGGACCAGTGCGCATGAGAGCATTTACTTAAGAGCGGTAATGATAGTGACGATCACTACGAGGACATACGACTGTCTTGCCTAGTTTTAAGGCTAAAATTTCATAGGAATTCGTGGTTGAGAAAGGAGAACGAATGACTTAGAATACAAATATTGACTGTGAAGTGGTTTTTGTTCTGTTTTGTTTTGTTTGTTTGTTTTTAAGACAAATAGGCCAACTCGAAGGACTCTCTTGTGTTAATTTCCTACATCCGTAATGGTCCCTTCCCCTCAGTAAGGTTTTTACTTGCAACATCACTTCGAACAGTGACCCTGGTGCTTCTTTATAGAGAATGTTTGTACACACACCCCCCACCTGTCACCTGTGGGAAGTGGGGAATGCTGTTTTGGCTCCATCTCGATCCATTGACTTTACAGTAGGACCCAGTCGTAATGTCATCATTTGTGAGTGGAAACAGTAGTTGTGGAGGGACCCTGGTGAGTCAGAAAACTTGAGGGCGTGATGATTATAAATGCTCTAATGAGAAAAGCTTTCTAGCTCGCAACTATTTATTATTGCAATATCAAAATTAAGAAAAAAATTTTAAATACTCATATATTATGTCTTTATTATTAAAATTATTTAAAACACATACTATAGAAAGTAAAAATAAAAATTTTCCATAATTTCACCCCCCTGAAATAATCACTATCAAGAGTTTAGCATATATTTGTCTAAAATGTTTTAAAAAATTTACTAGCATTATTGCAAAGTATGTTTCATAGATAAAAGACTATGTGTAACACTTACATAATTTATGAATTCTGATATTAAAAGCAACCCATGAACTCATCACGCAGATTAGGAAATATATGACAATACAGTTAAAGCTCCCTTGTGTTCCTTTCTATCCCAACCCCTAATTTTTTCTTTGAGTGGTTACCACTGTCTCAAACGTGCTAATTGAAATGTGCTTTTCTTTTTAATTTACCCATATTTATATTCCTAATCTACCCATATTTATATTTGGACCTTGTAAAAACTACAAAAATATGCTACATTTATTCTGTGACTTGGTTTTTTTCATTTACCATATTTCTAAGATATATTCATATTTTATACTTATTTTAATTCATAGTATTTCCAGTTCTGAAATATACCATCATTTAGTTATCTAGCAATATATATTTGGGTTAAACTAAGGTTTTTAGTGTTATAAACAATGCTTTTTACAAACATTCCAGTGCTTACCAACTAAAATTTCTCTAGATTCTACTTGAGAGTAGAATTATTACATCACATATCGATATATGTTTAAATTTACAACTTTATAGCCATATCATTTTCCAAAGTGGCTGTCCCCATTTTAGTCCTACCAGCACTGTAAAAGAGTTTTCCATTCTTCACATTTTCACCAACCCTTGATAGCCAGACTCTTTAATTTTTGCCAGTCAGGTGGATTAAGGTATATAAAATGATATTTCATTGAGTTTAATTTGTATTTTTCTAATTACTAATGAGATTGGGCATCTTATCATACATTTATGGTTCTCTAGAAAATGTCTTAGTGTCTTTTTAAAAATATATTTTTTTCTTTTTCAATTACAGTCGACATACAATATTATATTAGTTTCAAGTATGCAACACAGTGTCTTAGCATCTTACTTTTTCACAGTTAATTTTTTCATTTAAATAATTTAGATTTACAAAAGTTGCAAAAATGTCACGGAATCTCTTTATTCCTTATGTTACATTTTACATTACCATTGAGTATTTATCAAAACTTGGACATAATACTATTAAATAAAGTGTAGGACTTATTCATATGTCCCAACATAAAATAAGAGTAACACTTTATAGTAATACTTGCCATTCTTGGATCCTTTCTTCTGAGTAATCTCTCAGCCATCTTGAATGGCAGATGATTTTTCCGGAAGGCAGTGGGCTGTATATTTTATGCCTCATCCTGTCAGTCAGGATTCTTGTAGTTCTAACTTCCACTTCAGAGGACTCACAACACTTGTTCCCAGAGATACTAAAACTTCTTAGCTCTGGAAGTGAGGACTAGTGAGAGTCTTAAGGATGGGTCTTAAGGATGATATCGAAAGGTTCAACTCCTCCCTTGCACTCTTGGTTCCCAGATCTCGTGCACAGGTCCATGATACTCAGAGCAATGTTTTACCTGGAGGACAGTAGTATGCCAGCCTCATACAGTGTTGCCTCCTGCCTAGCCCATCGGTGCTCTTATACCGTTCTGAGCAGTGACCTCAGCAGGCTCTGCGCCTCTCCACGGTGCAATGCTTGATTACAAATGATGTCTAGTGGGATAATGTAATAGCTCACAAGGTATTTGGTAAATCTGTGGATTGTGGTGTTTATTATTATACGAGCAAGGTGGGTGGAACAAATGAAAGTAGCAAACCCAAACCCGGAATTAATGTTTCTTTTAATGGGGAGATTACCTCCTTCTCTGTCACAGAAGAGGCATCCAAGGTTCTCAGGCCTCTCTACATCCTCCTAGGTAATACCTTATGCATATCTATGGTCTGGCTCTCTGAATCTCACTCTTTCTGAGTGGTACCTCCATTTTTCACTTTAGAGACTTAGTGAGACCCTGAATTCTATGATGTAATGGTTTATCCTCCTTTGAAATTTTTTGCCACCTTAGCCTTAAACATCGAATCTAATCTAGTGAGCATGACTTAAGGTACAGGCACTATGAAACTGATGGGTTAACAGCAAACTGGGTTGATCAGAAATGTCTCTAAAGGTGTTTGCAAGAGAAAGAATTGACAAAAACTTTGAACAATATGAATTTGACTTCCTTTGAAAAATAATTGCAGGAATCCTAAAGAAAGCGGTCTGGCTCCACTCCCCAGGTCAGAATTCTTGAAGAAAGGTCAAATTGTACCATATTCATGGATTTAACAGGAGGGAGTATCATTGTCTCTTGATACTCTTGGTATGAGAGAATCCTTGTCACTCTCTTCAGCTCCCATTCACTCGTGATGATGTGCCTGCTGGGGGAAGGGCGGGAGGGATTGAAGACCTTCCTACTGCCCCCATTTTAGAGAGGAAATGGGGACCGATCTTCCCTGTGTTCACTAACGAGGTTGTTCCTCTCTGTCCTGTCCACAGGCATCTGGCTAAGAGTCTGGGGCAGGCCGGTGAAATCGAGCCCGAAACAGAAGGAATACTGACAGAGTACGGTGTGGATTTCTCCGATTTCTCTTCAGAAATTCTAGAGTGTCTCCCACAAGCCTTGCCCTGGACAATACCACCGGAGGAATTAAGCAAGAGAAGAGATTTAAGGTAAATATCTGAAACTCTTTAAAAACAACATGTTTCTTTCTATGTTCCTGCCTTCTAACTTAGCTTTCCTGGGAGCCAGGCTCAGATGTTGCCATCTTTCCATCGACATTCCAGTTCGGTTCAATTGAGAATTAAGTGCCGTGTACCAGAGTTTAGCAAATTATGGCTGGCCAGCTCAGACCAGCCCACTGCCTGTTTAGCCCATGAGCGCATCATGGTTTAATACTTTTAAATGGTTGGGAAAACTCAAAACCAAAATCATCTTTCATGAAAATTATGTGAAATTCAAATTTAAGCATCCATAAAGTTGCATTGGAACACGGCCATGCTTATTCAGTTATATATCGTCTGTGGCTGTATTTTTTGCACAACAGCAGCAAAGTTGAATAGTTACAACAGAGACCACGTGTCCTGCAAAGCCTAAGAAATTTGCTCTCTGACCCTTTATAGAGAAAGTGTGCTGACCCATGCTCCAGGCCATCCTCGTTTCAAAAGGTACACTCGTCCCCTTCTCTTCCCATCATCCTGCCCCGTGGGCCTAGTCACATGAAGGCAGTGTTATCTGGTCAGAAGTGCCTTCCTTTAAATGGGCCTCTTCAGGCACAGAGCAAAGGATTCAAGACTTCTGTGCTTGGAGCTTCATTTTAAAGCTTTACTTTTAGGTCTGGAATTTGTTGGAAAGTACTTTTGTGGTATTTTTATAACAACATCTTCTTTGAAGATGTTTCTTCATTGTGGGATGTTAGTTCTTTTCTGATATTTCTCTTCAGAATTTGGTTTCAGTGCTGGCACTCGTTTTGGATGCCACATGGAGATACTTAGAACCAAGAAACTTTTCATACAACCCGCTGGGGCTGTGGAAGGTTTTGCGCTAAGGTCATCCCGTGTCAGAGTCGTTTCCACCGCGCGCGCTCGCTTGCTCCGTGCAGCTGAACTTGTGATACCTTCAGCTCCTGGTGCCCGCTGCTCCTCCCAGCCTGAGAGTCCTCCTCCTCTGCTCCCTCTGGCTCGCGTACCTTTCAGGAATTGACTCCTTTTTTCCCTTTTCTTGCCGAGGGTAGGCGAGGAAACGGAGATGGCAGTTAGTCCCCCTCCCTCCGTGTTAGAAAACTCATCACATTGGAAGTCAGTCAACTCAAGCTGCCATCCTGGCTTTCCATAGTAAGCACCCTTCACACAGCTCGTGCCGGTCAGGTAGCTTGTCAGGGCCTTCGAGATGTTGGGCCCAAAACCTTCCTCCCTCAGAACCTTCGTTTTTCTCATGCACACATCGAGGAACTCGTTTCCTGGGACTCGTTTTCCTAAATCTAGGAATCTATTTAAAAATTTAATGAGAAAAGGTCAGAATGAATGACTGAAGTATGGCCATTCTGCAGTAGCTGTCAACATTTAAACCGTACCTGCCCTTTTACCCCCAGACTCTACGTCCGAGAATCCATCCTACTCAGAGCAGTGCACCAGGATGTATGTATACGACTGTTCATCCATCACTGCTTCATGGTAACAGTGACACTGCTGATGTCCATCAACAAAGAAACGGTTCAGTAGCCTGTGTCATATTCATAAGATAGCAGATCTGAAGTCCTGACAGCTGCCGAAAAGGAGCTAGATCTATGTGGACTGGCCTGAGACAGAGGCCATTATATATTGCAAAGTAAAAGAAACAAAGTTGAGAACAAGATGAATTCGACCCTATTTTTTATGAAGTCAAATAATATAAAAACTATACAAATGTAGAGACCCACATTTGTGTGTACACAAACAAGTATATATGCCTAGAAAAAGGACTGGAAGGAAGTTTAGCCCTTTTTTTTATAGTAATGGATGGTGATTACCATGTGTGGACTCTGGCTGGATTAGTAAGAGGTAGGGAGGCAGTATTTTACTTTTCATTTTTTAAATTGCTCTGTTATTCAAATTATTTTTAAAATAAGCTTTTATCACTTTTAAAAATTATGAGCGGGACTGTCAGAAGAGAGAGGCACCCAATCATTTCTCGTCTTAACTCTTAGCCCACAGATGAGTAATAAATCATCTCAACAGTCACAGAGCACGGTATTGCTCTCAGTTTTCCACTCGTGGCTCCGCCTTGCCCTTTTCTTTGGCTCCCATTGCCTTCTGGGTCAGACCACAGAATAGGAGGCCTTGCTCTGCAGAAGGCCTCTGTTCAAACGTACCTAGGTGTCGGATGAAAGAAAGAATCAGAGATACAAGGCGCTTATTATGCTCTGTTAACATAATAATGGATTAAACACACACACACACACATTAACCTCCAAACACTTTCTCCCTGCCTGTTATCTCTAAGATTATGTTTCTGAAGCTCAAATCTGATTTATTTCACTCCTTTGGCTTAAAATCTTTCAGCTGCTTCCTGATCCCTGAAGTAGTAATCTCTAAACTTTGTTGAACATGCATTCCCAATAATGTATGTGTCTTTGTGTTAAAGTTACAAGCATGCTTACTACTTTACTAATTTATTATATACAGTGTAAATTTCCATAACAGTGGGAAAATGAGAATGATATAAATTTTAAAATATTTTTATTTTACTTAAAAGGTATCAAAAACTTCTTATTAATATTTTACTTTTGATGAAGTACTGTGATTGAATATTTTTTCTTTTTTAAAATTTTGCTTTAATAACTTACGAAATGGAAATACAAAGGTCTGATGATAAGTTCTGTAAATTTGATATCTAGTTTTGCCTTTAATAGTTATCATAACTGAAAAAGATACCTCATATCTTGGGAGGAAGTAAGCTGAATTTACTAAATCATTTATTTTTCAGTCTTATTTATGGATTATATTCAGATTCATTTTGCAATCCATTTAATTTCTTATCTTTCATGACGTCGGTTAGTTCTTGCAGACTAATTGAAAGGTGCTCCATTTTTAGATTTTTAAAAAATAGGTTCATATCATTGATTATTCTTCATTTGGCATCTTTGAAAACTAGTTAGAAAATTCTATTAGGATGTTTACGTATACAAATAGTTTTGTAGTTTATACACTTAGATCATTCTAGGCCCCCAAATTGTATAACAATGGAAATATTTCAAAACATTTATTTAAAAAATTTTACCTTCAAAATGAGGTTCTTGTTTTATTTTGTTTTCAAAAAACAATAACTTTTCTCCCTCATTGTTAAAACGTCACTTTTACCTTGAAGAGACAGATCAAGTATGTTTATTTTTGTCTAAGTATCTGCTCTGTAACGTACGATTGACAGTCATTGTTTTGAGATCATAGTGTGACTGATGATGAATTCATGTTAGGAGCAGAAGGCATGTCAACTTTGCCTCCTGTTACGGTATTAGTATTATTAGTTTGGTGTTATCTTCAGCTTGTGGATCTTGCAATCATCTTTTTTTAGCCACTTGCCTATTTTATAAGGATTCGTTGAGCTAAAACTGGATCATTTTCATAAATCCATGGACGGGGCGTGGGTAGATACCCCCTGACGGCTGAAAGTGCAGGAACTGACGGGCGTGCCCTTGGCACAGTTGGCGTGCGGGAGTGCTGCCTCTTTCATCCGTACACCCCGCTCACCACCTGACCCGCGCAGCTGGCGAGGGTGCCAGGGTCCACTCACGTGGCTGCGTAGTCACGGTTACGTTCTTTTTCACAATACAAAAAATAAACGTAAAGAATTGTCCGCAGTGTGCGGAAGAGCTTGGATCTGATCACCTCTCCCTTCTCTTTGGCTGGTCTTACAATAGATTTACTCACTTTTTCAACTAACATGTTCGCTGAACGCCATGCGTGGGCGGTGGGGATTCAGCCATGAACAGAAATGGATGTGGTCTCTGTCCTTGTGGAACTGTCTGTCTGTCTTGTGGCCGAAGAGCACGGGTCAGGTGCATCAAGCAATAGTCCTATGGACCTATGATGGAGCTTGGTACCGCTGTCTCTCTTCTGCTCAGAGGTTTAGCAGTATTAATGTTCCCAGGAATGTCACAGGAACTAGGCTCGAGTCCCAGCGCATGCTCAAACACATGTGCTGTGAAGAGATGAGTATGTATTCTGTCATCCCTAAATAAAACCTTCTGTGTCTTTTCCCTTTTGTTCCCTTCTTCTCTCCTACATACGTTTATTTACATATATCACTAATAATTGTGTCTATGGAACATGTATGTGCATATCTAATATATGCAAAGGACTGAGTTAGGCCCTAAAAATACACAGACCAGCGAGGCCCAGCCTTTGTTCTCCAGGTCTGCACTGTTTCTCAGGGAGACAGGTTTCCACTCTGACAAAGTACAGCAGAGTATGGCAAGTGCTGTCACATCCGTGTGACTAGCCTGCCAAGGTCATCGGAGAAACGAGCAGGCACAGAGGGGACCAGAGTGACTAAAGCAGTCTTCATTCCCGTGATAAGCTGTGGCTGCAGGGAGGATGGCGTGTCCCCCAGGACGCCCAGGTCCTCCTGTAGCAGGGCTGGGGACCCCTCCGCAGGGCCACCCTGCCGCAGGGCCAGCAGCGTCGCTCTGGCTCCAGCTACGTAAGGGCTTCGACATACCCGTTTAGGTTTGGTATTTGAACAATTATATTTGGAACAGAAAAGTTCCATCAATCTTTAAACCTCATAATCCAATTATGTCAGTAAAATTCCAGTTTTTTAGTCCAATGGAATTGGGGTCATATTTTGCAAACTGAAGTTGAGAGAAATCGTGTTTATTTTGAAAAGAAAAACGGTTGGTTAGCAATTTTTCAAGAAGTAAGGCTGGTGTGAACTCCTAGGGGCGATCTGGCCCTTCCGACTGGAAGCACCATTTCGCTGGCCCTTTGGCTCCGGTCTCTGGAGAATCCTGCTTACACGGCCTCGACCTGCAGCTCTCTCTTTCGTAGGGCATCTGAGGTAAGAAAAAAAAAAAAAGAGAGAGAGAGAAAAAGAAAAGGAAAAAGCAACACCAACATTGCAAGAAAAGATCCAGGGAAATCGCTTCAAGGGGGTTGCACCAACAGCCCAAGAAACCCCAATCAATGTTCTTTCTGAGCCTGGCTCCAATTATCTCTCATTTCTTTCCTATGGTTTTGTTTCTTTTGTTGCTAAACTGGAATAGGAAACCAAAGCTTAAGAGTTCAATTAAAGTGGAAAATGAACACCTAAATATTGGAGGGGGAAAATACCATGCTAAACGGATTTTTATATTTTTTTCCTATAGTGAGTAATATTGTGGAAGTTGGGGTAGCGTCGCTTTTCAGTAAAACTCTGAGCTGTGTCGAAGTAGAGGTGCTTTCTGTAGTTTTTCAAGGGCGAGCTCATGGATATCTCTTTCTCTACTATTCCCTCCATAAAAAGGAAGCCCAGTGACCTCCACCGGACCATTACAAATGTGAAACTTGGCACTTAAAATTGCTTGCTCGAAATTTTCCAATTGCTTTCTTCTTCTTCTTCTTCTCTCTTTTTTTTTTTTCCGTTTAATGTCGTTCTGCCAACTAGTGATTTTATTATTATAAACAGGACATTGTATTCACTTTTAAGAAGAAATATGAAGCTAGAGGTAAAATTACAAACTGCAGTTTCTCGGCTGCCAAAATAGAAAACAATGAGCTAAAAATAACGAGCACAGAAAGGGTGCTGTGGTAAGAAATATGGAAATATCTTCAAGATGGAACTGCTCCAGATAGAAATCTCCTCTCACTCCAGGTAAAACCAACCTTGAAATAGCCTCTTGAAAGGAGAGACATATAATACTAACCTCTTTCAGGTCAACCCTTTTGTGGGAAAGCTTTCAAACACAACTAACATGAAATGACTAATAATCTTGCTGTTCATCAGGAAGTCCAGTACGATTCAATTGCTGTTTAGAAGAGGTACTTCTGGTAAGGGCTTGGGGCACAGGAGCCCTGGAAGACCCCCACCTCCCCCAGAGGCTAGCTGGGTAACCGTGGGCAAGTCAGTTAGATTGGGGAGACAGAGAGAGAGAGAAAGAGAGCAGTTCCATCTTTTGTAAAATAAATTAGTTGACCAGGTTAAGATTTCCCAAAAGGTGTTGGTAGGTCACAAGTTCTCTGGGATTTTAATAGGTGTTAGGGAGAAAAAGGCATCCGTGGCCAAGTATTTTTGGAAAGCAGCGGGTTAATAGATTTCTTAGAACTTTTTTTTCATGGATCATCTCATCGAAGTCGTGTTCCTTAGAATGCACTTGGAAATTGCTAACCCAGATATTTCAAAATGTTCTAGCTCTAACGGTGCGTAACTCTGTGTGGGTCTGAGATGTCCTTTCTGGGTTATTCAGAGCAATCTCATTCTTGGTTTTGAGAGAAAATGAGATCCCATAGGTGACTATCCGCCACGTTTATTTGACAGATATTGACTTTCCCTATTACTGTGAGCAACACAAGAAATTGACAAACTTTAAATCTCAGCTGTTTTATTGCCAAGGGAACCCCGTCTTTCCTTACCTGGAGGGAAGCAAGATTGACTCATTCTACATGAAATGGGGGAGCTGTCGTGGTCATTTGAAACTCCTGGCAATATTATTTCCTTTGTGTAAATCCCACCTCACTGTTTATGAAACTATAAGTAACTCATAGGTAGTGACAAAGATGAATGGTCCCTAAAGTAGATACACGGCTTAATTGTAAGTACTTGAGTGGTTTGCCCGATCTACTCATCACGTTTATGTCGACAAACAGCACCACTCCCAGAGAAGACACTCATTCAAAGATCGTAGATTTTATCGGAACAGGTGGGAAAATGCCTATGGGCTAAGAAGACAGTATTTGAATTTATACCCAGAAATAATTGTATAGCCTTGTGGAAACGTGAATTGCCTAAGGCTTGGAGTAAAGTGTTGGGGTTAAGGGTCGCTAAATGCCAGGGCGGCCAAAGGTTTTCACTGTTTTTTTTTTTTTTTTTTAATTTTGAGATACTCAAATACCATAAAAGTCACCTTTTTTAAAGTGACTCGGTCAGTAGTTTCCTGTGTATTCTCAAACTTGTGGGACCATCACCACTGATTCAGAGCATTTCCTCGCTCTGAAAGAAATCCCACACCTCCCTCCTGGCTCTCAGCGGCACTAACCCACTTTCTGTCTCTCTGGATTTCCCTATTCTGGGCAGTCCATATAAATGAATTTTATATGCTAAGTGGCTTTTTTTATCTGGCTTCTTTTCTTTTCTTTTCTTTTCTTTTCTTTTCTTTTCTTTTCTTTTCTTTTCTTTTCTTTTCTTTTCTTTTCTTTTCTTTTCTTTTCTTTTCTTTTCTTTCTTTCTTTCCTTTCCCTTTCTTCCTCTCATCATCTCTTCCTCTCTTCCTCCCTTCCTTCCTTCCTTCCTTCCTTTTTCTTTCTTTCTTTCTTTCTTTCTTTCTTTCTTTCTTTCTTTCTTTCTTTCTTTCTTTCTTTCTTTCTCTCTCTCTCTCTCTCTCTCTCTCTCTCTCTCTCTCTCTCTCTCTCCCTCCCTCCCTCCCTCCCTTCCTTCCTTCCTTCCTTCCTTCCTTCTTTCCTTCCTTTCTTCCTTTCTGTGTAATGTTTGCAAGTTTCATCCACGTTGTAGTGTGGATAAGTACTTCATTCCTTTTTATCAGTGAGTAGTGTTCTATTATATGGCTATTCTCCGTGTTATTTATCCATTCGTTGGTGGACATTTGGGTTGTTTCCACTTTTTGACAGTTAGGAATAATGCTGCTGTGAATATTTGGGTGCAGGTTTTTGTGTGGGAATAGCTTTCAGTTCCCTTGGGTGGAATTGCTGGCTCATGTAGTCAATCTCTGTTTAACCTTTTGAGTAACTGTCAAACCGTTTTCCAAACTGGCCGCTCTGTTTTTATTTCTACCAGCAGCGTATGAGGCTTCCAGTTGCCTCGCGTCCTCAACAGTACTCGTGATCAGTATTTGTAATTCTCGCCATCCTTATGGGTGTGAAGTTGTATCTCGTGGTTTTGATTTGTATTTCTTTAATGACTAATGATGCTGAACATGTTTTCATGTGCTTATTGGCCCTTTGGGGAAATGTCTGTTCAAATCTTTTGACCATTTTTGAATTGGATTATCTTTATACTGTTGAGTAGTTTATATATATTTAGATATCAATTCTTTGTCAGATAGGTGATTTGAAAATATTTTCTTTCATTTGTGGGTTGTCTTTTCACTTTCTTGACGTTGTTTTTCGAAGCAGAAAGGATTCTCAATATGTAGTCTAATTTACCTCTTTTTCTGTGGTTGCTTGTGCTTTCGGCATCACACCTGAGGAACCACTGGCTGACCAAGGTCACAAGGATTTATACCTATTTTCTGATAAGAGTTTTATATTTTATAGTTTTAGCTCTTTCATCTATTTTTAGTTAATTTTTGTATATGGTATGATGTGGGGTGAAACATTATTTTTCATGTTGATATTATAGTTGTCTCAGTACCGTTGAAAAAGAGTCTTGTTGAAAAGGCGATTCTTTACCCATTGAATTGTCTTGGCCCCCTTTTTGAAAATCAGTTGACCATAAATGTATGTGTTTATTTCTGGACTGTGTTCCATCCTATTGATCTATATGTCTGTCTTTACACCACAATGACACGGTGTAAATTACTGTAACCTTGTAGCAAGTTTTGAAATTAGAGTGAGTCTTCCAACTTTGCTTTTTTACCCCCCAATTTTTTGATTATTCTGGGTTTCTTGCATTTCCATGTTAACTTGTGGATCAGTTTGTCAGTTTCTCCCAAAGGAAAAAAGGAAGGTGCTGGGATTTTGACAGGAATTGTGTTGAATCTGTAGATCAGTTTGGGGAATATTGTCATTAAATGTTCCAACCCAAGAACATGGGCATCCTTTCTATTAGGTCTTTAATTTCTTTTAGTGATGTTTTGTAGTTTTCAATATACAAGGCTTACTCTTCTTTTGTTAAATTTGTTCCTAAGGATCTTTTTATTTTCAATGCTATTACAAATGAAATTATTTGCTTAATTTTACTTTCAGATTGTTTATTGCTAACATATAGAAATAAAATTGATATTTGTTTATAAATCTTGTAAACTGGAACCTTGCAGAACTCATTTTTTTTTTTTAGCTCTTTTTGCGATGCCTTAGGATTTTTTATATTTAGAAAATCATGCCATCTGCAAATAGAGGTCATTTTATTCCTTCATTTACAATGTGGATGCCTATTTATTTCTTTTTCTTACCCAACTGCTTAGGCTAGAACCTCCAGTTCTATGTTAAATAGAAGTGGCATCTTGATCTTAGGTGGAAACCATCAGTTGTAATGTAGCTGTAGGGTTTTTTTTCCTTCCTTCCTTCCTTCCTTCTTTCAATATCTCCTATCAAGGTAAAGGCAATTCCTTCTATTCCTAGTTTTTTTTAGTGTTATTCTTATAAATGTTGCTGGATTTTGTTAAGTGGTTTATCTGTCTTTGTGATTTTTGTCCTTTATACATATAATACATTTCATTGATTGACTTTTACCTATTGAACCAACCTTGCATTTCTGGGTTAAATCCCACTGGGTCATGATATATAATCCTTTTATGTTGCTAGATTTGGCATGTTAGGATTCTGTTGAAGATTTTTGCACCTGTATTTTTAAGGGATCATGGTTTGTAATTTTATTTTGAAATCTTTGTTTGGTTTTTGTTAGAGGATAATACTAGCCCATAGAATGAGTTTTAGAAGAGTTTGTGAAGAATTCGTGTTAATTCTTCCGAAATGCTGGTTAAAATTTACCAGTGAAGTCATCGGGCCCTGTGTGCTCTCTGGAAAGTTTTTGATTATTAATTGAATCTCTTTATTTGTTATAGGTCTGTTGAAACTTCCTGTTTCTTAAATCAGTTTCAGTAGTTTGTATCTTTTTTATAAATTATCCTTTTTATCTTGGTTATCTAATTCATGGTTCCTCTTTCTGAGATTTTAGTTACCCATGGTCAACCATGGTCTGAAAATATAAAGTGGAGAGTTCCAGAAATAAATAATCCATAAGTTTTAAGTTGCACACCATTCTGAGTCATGCGATGAAATATGTCACCATTCCATCTGGGATGTGAATCATCCCTTCTTCCAGCATTTCCACACTATATATATGGCCACCTGCCCTTCATCACTTAGTAGCCGTCTCAGTTATCAGATCGACTGCCGTGGTGTCACAGTGCTTGTGTTCAGGTCACACTTATTTTATTTAATGGCTCCCGATCACAAGAGGAGTGATGCTGGCAATTCAGATATGCCAAAGAGGAGCCGTAAAGTGCTTCCTTTAACTGAAAATGAAAGTTCTCAACTTAAGAAGGAAAGAAGAAAAATTTTATGCTGAGGTTGTTAAAAGATGTACAGTAAGAGTAAATCTTCTATCCATGAAATGGTAAAGAAGGAAAAAGAAATTTTTGCTAGTTGGCTGAGAGAGAGAGAAGGGAGGGAGGGAGGGAGAGAGAAGGAGAGATTGAGAGAGAGAAAGAGCTCATATTCACATAACTTTTATTATAGTACCTTGTTACAGTTCTATTATATTATTACTTATTATCATTAATCTCTTACTGTGCCCAATTTATAAATTAAAATTTACCATAGGTGTATACATAGGAAGAAACATTATATATATATTTACATACATACATACACACACACACACACACATACATACACATATATGATTCAGCACTATCCACAGTTTCAGGCATCCATTGGGGGTCTTGGAATGGATCCACCATGAACAAGGAAGGGGCTACTGCTGTAATCTGAATCTTCTTTCTTTTTTCTTAGTCTAGCTAAAGGTTTGTCAGCTTCGCTTGATATTTTCACATAACCAACTTGGGTTTATTTTCTCTTCTGTTTTTCTATTCTGTAGTTCATTTATTTTTGCCTTAGTCTTTATTATTTCCTTCCTTCTGCTTGCAAGAGTTTAGTTTGCTTTTCTTTTGCTAGTTTCTTGAGTTAGAAGGTGATGTTATTGAGTTCAGATCTTTCACTTTTTTATGTAGGTATTTACAATTAAATTTATCTCCAAGCACTATAGAAGTTGCATCCCACAAGTTTTGGTAGGTCATGTTTTTGTTTTCATTCATCGAAAAATTTTTAAATAATTTTTTGTCGTTTTTTTGACACATTGGTTATTTTTAGAAGTGTATTATTTTATTTCAATATATTTGTGAATTTCTTAAGTTTCCTTTTATTATTAAATTCTAATTTTATTCCATTTGGATTGGATAACATACTTTGTATGATTTCAGTATTTTGAGATTTATCGAAACTTGTTTTATGGCTTGGAGAATGTTCCATGTGCATTTGAAAAGAATATGTGCTCTGCTGTTGTTAGGTTGTATGTTCTATAGATATCGCTTAGATCTAGTTGGTTGATGGTATTACTCGTCTTCTGTTTCCTTGTTATCTAATTGTTTTCTCTCTTATTTAAAGTTGGGTATAGAAGTCTTCAACTATTACGTTTGAATTGTCTATTTCTCCTAACAGTTTGGCCAATGATTACTTCATTTGGTGGCTCTGTTTTTAGGTGCACATATGTTTATAATTGTTACCTTTTCTTGGTGGATTGAGTCTATTATCATTTTAAATTATTATTCTTTGTCTTTGGTAACACTTTTTATCCAGAAATCTATTTTTCTATTAATTTCACTACTACAGCTCTGTTTATTACTGTTTGCATAATATATCTATGTCATGAAGATATACCTATATCCGTTGCATGTGAGATAATATAATGTGGAAACTCAAAATCAGATCACCTTCACCACCACCCCAAAGTTTGTTTTTGTCACTGTTTTTTTAGCTGTTTGTGGCTTTCCAGAACTACTTCCGTAGAGTCTGTATCTTTGTCATGTGAAGCCACTGGAGTTTCTGTTTGGCTGTCTTAGTGATAAGCTAATGAATAGACAGAGATTTTCTTAAAGGCTGAGAACCAATAGTCTCTCAGGCTTTGCTGGAGGCCTCTGTGCTTGTGCTGGGGGCATTCCTTCAGTGCGGATACGCACTTTACAACTCTGCCTTCGTGTTCACTTCCTGCCTATGCAGAGCCTCAAGGTCAGCCAAGGACTTATCTGGTCTTTCCTGGGCATGTGCACAGCCCTCTGTGTGTGTGTGCGGCTGTCTCCATCCCCAGGAACATGTCATGTCTTTTCAAAGTTCTCTGTGACATCTTAATCTCCAACTCTGACTTTTAATTTTTTTTTTATTAGTTTCTTGTTTGCCCAACTGTTATCACTACCTCAGAAATCTGCGGTGTTAAATAAAGCTGCTGATTGTTTTTGACAAACACCCCAAGGACTATAAGGCTGGGAGCAAGGTGTGAGTCAGGTCAAGGTAATGTAATTGGGGGTTTTCAGGGAACTGCCAGACAGGTCAAATAATGTCATTTCCTCTGGAATGCTGGTTTTGGTGGCTGCTAGGCCGTTGCATTTCACTGTAGTAGAACGCTCTATGGGTTTTAAGGCTACTACAGAGCTGGAGAGAGGGACATAGGCATAAGGCAATAAAAACCTTACAAACCTCGCTCTTCTTATTGAGAGTCAGCCATTTCTCTTGAATAAAAGTACATCGGACTGTTATAAACCTTTGGTTCATTTCCAGAGTTATGAAAAGGTTGCTTTGACAATTCTGCCAGTGTTTTCAATGCTCATATGGAGTGGTGGCTTTTCGGAGGTCCGTACTCTGCCAGGCTCACTGATGTAACTCTCAGGTCTCTTCACTTCTTAATACTTGGGTTGGAGATAACATAAGACAACTTCCAGCAGCAGGTTTTGGAAAGAAACAAGCCTCTTCTTGAAAATAAGGAGAAGGAAAGGAAGATAGAATTTGAACATAAAAGCCATGAGAAGTAACTAAGTATCTGGGCAAATTATTCTTAAGATTAGGAAATGTTAGGTAGCTTGACTCTCATATCAGCGCACGTGAAAAAATGAACTTATCAACTTTATTGATACTAGGAAAAGTGGGGAAGAAATTTCTTCGCTCCTTTTGCAGCATCCTGTTCTGCATTCAATTCTTGGTCATGCCCCAAACCCTTTTTCTCTGTCAGAATTCTGCACGTTGCCCATGCTTCGCTCTGCGCTTCATCCATTCTCCGGGGCCCGTCTTAACCGTTGCTAATCCTTTTCCATCTCACTCTGGAAAAAGGAGTCAAGGCCTACTCTCCTTTCCCGTGACCGTTTCCATACCTACATGACAGCACTGTCCTTACTGGGCTCTGATGTGACACATTGTACCTGAAGGTGATTCTGTCTTCCTGATGGATAGCAGAGTCCTTAAGAGCAAGGGCTGGGTGTTACTCATCTTTATATGTCTAGATGCTGACTCAGTACTTGGGATATAATAAATTATGTAGAGTAGCCCCCCCCCCTTATCTATAGGGGATGTGTTTCAAGACCCCCAGTGGATGCCTGAAGCTATGGATAGTACTGAACCTGTATATACTATGTTTTTTTCTATACATATACACATACCTATGATAAACCTTGACTTATAAATTAGGCACGATAAGACATTAACAATAATAACTCATACTAAGCGAACTATTATAGCAACATACTGTAATAAAGGTTATGTGAATGTGGACTCTCTCATCATCATCAGTCTGAAACCCAAGACAGCTGCTAAGTGAGTAGCAGGCAAGCAGTGTATACAGCATGCATATGCTGCATCGGACAAAGGGATGATTCGTGTCCAGGTGGGAAAGAGCAGGATGGCACGAGGTTTCATCATGCTACTCAAAACGGCGTGCAATTGAAAACTTATGAATTGTTTATTTCTGGAATTTTCCATTTAATATTTTTGGACTGCAAGTTGACCGCAGCTCCCTGGAACCACAGAAAGTGAAACTGCGGAGAAGCGGGGAATACTGTAAGTAAATAAATGTGTGTAGGATAAAAGAAGGGACAAAAGTTAAAAGGCAAAGCAAGTTAAGGTTAAGGAGTTTGCAGAAAGTGTATTTATTCAAAATAATGGGTTTTTAAGCAAGGGCTGGGATTCATTTCTTTTTATATTCCTAGGAAAATGAATATTGATGAAACACAGTCCAGTGCCTTCAAAGGGGTTGCTTTGTAGTGTGAAAATTAGGTAGGAAAACATCTTAATGAATAAAATGTTAAAATTACTATAATAAAAGGAAGTACGACGTCTGTTTCTGACAAAGAGTAGACACATTCCTACTGAGCTTTCCTTCTGAGCACTGGGAACAGGGACCTGACACAACAAACAAGCATAGGAAGATTCTGAAAGGAGGAAAAAGAAGACGGACCGCCGAGGGGCCTCAGGACTTGAGAACAAAATGCCATGATTTCCCTGGGGTCCCTGACTGCCTCCCACGGACCCCGGACGAGGTGAATGGCCAAAAGGCACAGGAAAGATGGCCTTCTAAAAAGACCAGGGAAAGAGTGATCTAACAACAGAAAACTTTTTGGCAATACCCGTCCTTACTCCAGCCAAACACCAATAGGAAAGACGCATGCGTGTGCTCACACACACACACACACACACACACACACACACACACACGCAGTTTCTGTGGGGCCGACCAAGATGCTCATATCACACCCACCCGCGTCCTCTCCCATGATATCAAGCAGCGGTGCTCCAGTTCCGCCCACCTGTGGCATCTGTAGCCCCATGCAGTGACTTAATCTCCATCCTGTCTGTCACATGCAGATGACCTTCCAGTTCTCCCTTTGCGAGGTGTGGCAGGTCTGAGCAGGGAGCTAAACTGCCATCCCCTGCACAGCAGCAGCGACCTAAGTCCACACCGAAATATATCAGTGCACACCTATCAGAAGGGCTAAGTGCTGGAAGGAAAAGGCACGGGAGGTGGGGAGTTCCCAGTGGTACCCAATGCTGAAGAGGATGCGGAGAAAGCGGGGCACCCACACACTGCTGGTGGAAGTGGGAAATGGCACAGTCGCTCTGGAGACACGCTGGCCATTTCTTTAAAAAACTAAACGCAGCCACCACACAGCTTGGTCATCGCGTTCCTGGGCGTTCAGCCCAGAGACGTGAACCCTTGTGGTTCACACAAAAACTTGTACACAGATTGTCACAGCAGCTTTATTCGTAATAGCCCCAAACTGGAAGCAACCCAGAGGTCCTTCCACAGGTGAATGTGAAACAGCTGTGGTCTGTCCACACCGTGACTGACACTCCGCAGTAATCGGGACAAACTGTCAGTGCCCGCGATGATTGCATGAATCGTGGGGATAGCATGCTGAGTGCAAAGCAGGCCGGTCTGTAAGGTTGCATCTGTACGATTCTATTCACATAACATTTTAGAAATGGAGAACAGATTTGGAGTTGCCAGGGACGGAGGGAGGCGGGGCAGGAAGGAGTTAGATATGATTATCATTAAAAGACAACTCAAGGGATCCTTGAGAGGATGGCAATTTTCAGTATCTTGATTAAGGGAGAGTCTCGTGGCCCTACCCGTGTGGTAAAATTGTGTATAACTTAATGAGTTCAAATAAGAATGGGACATCTAAATGAGATTAGTGCCTTGTATCAATGGAAATCTCCTAGTTTGGGTACTGTACCACATATACTTTTGTTAGATTTTATCATTGGAAGTTGGATAAAAGGTTGATAGCATCATTCCATCGTTTCTTTCCACTGCGTATCAATTGACAATTACCTCAAAACAAAAGGTTGACAAATTTCTAAAGGGCACCAGGTGAACCCAGATGAGAAAGTAGCAGTTAATTAATGGTTCATGAGGAAGCTTTAAAGCCGGGTACTCTTTGAACTTGGCCTTGAAGGATGAATAGGGTTTTCATAAAAAAAAAGAAGACAAAGCTGTACTGTAGCGGATATCCTCTGAGGAGACCTCTTGGTAGGGGGACATGTCTGTACGGCCTTTGACCTATGTCAGTAACCTTAGGCCAAGGCGAAGTTCAGGGAGATCCGAGACTGTGAGCTAGACGGCAAGAGCAGAATGCCCGGATGGGGCAGGGTGAGTGACACGAGGTTACGAGTCTGTGTGGAGTGCCAAACGGGTGTCTAAGAGGCAGAAGGAGGCGCGGGCCTGGTGCGTGGCGTGAAGCCAGGCCGCAGACACCATTCAGGTGCACGCGGGTCGTTGTCTGCCAGAGTGACAGGTGTGCCCCGTGGGCATGCAAGGGAGGAGAGGGCCATGGTGGACTGTGAAGAGTTCCCGCGTTTGCGGGTGGACGCTTCTTAGGAAAAGTGGGGTTCAGGGCACAGCAAGGAGGATATTAGAGGCGTTAAGGACAAGGAAAAGGGAGAGCTGGTGACAAGTTCCAGGCAGCGGTGAGCTTCCCTGAGCCCTGCTGCAGCGGGGTCAGCCAGGTCGGGTCAGGGTCAGCCGAGTGGAAGAGAGGAGAAGGTGGGAGGCCGGGTATAAACACCCCTTTTACGGAGCTTTCTGGGGCGGAGGAGGTGAGCGGGGCCTGGGCAGCAGCAGCGTCACGAGGGCATTTTTGAGAACGAGGACTGGAGCTCGCCCGCCGTGGGGAAGGGGTGGCGGAGGACAGCGGGGGTTGGACCCCTCTTTGGAAATTGCCTTCAGAGCCCGAGGCACATTGTCAACAATGGCACGTCTTCATTTTTTGAGTGCAGCTTTGATTTTTGGACGCGGCCAAGTCAATTTAGAGCCAAGAGTGGTAAATCAGGTGGTGATCAAGCTGGATAATACAACTTCAAAAAAAAAAATAAAGTATAATTATGAAGTAGTAAAACTGATTTTCTTGTGAAGCTCATGAATTGGCTCAGAAAGTAGTTTTTAAAGAATTCCAGAAACCTTTGGAGCCATTGTGGCGTTGCGTGAATTGAGTGTATGGGGTTTCTTGGTGACGTTCAGAGGACACGGATGCGCATAGAAGTTCCCTTCGGGGTGCGAAGAAATCGGTCTTGTTATCTTATATTTATTCTCAACGCGCAAATGTAAAGTTGCCCTATAATCTTTTTGCCTGAGAGGTGACTTAGTGGAATGAAACCAAAGTTTGTATATGGGAGAATTGAGAGTTTCAAATTGTGATTGTTTAAACAGTTCTCCTGTGGTCTCACAGATGTAATTAGAATTCCTAGGATAGGAGTGTTCCCACAAGCATAATAATACTTTAAATGTGTCTTCAATTATCCTTTTCTATAGTCATATTTAATCGTTTCTTTTTGAAATAGAGTTACTTTGAAAATATTAAATCACTAGCATAATCTCGACTGTCAAACCTGGGACAGCGCTGGGCACATAGTAGGCCCTCACTGAGTGTCCCTCTCCTGTCTTCTCTGCCCTGGGGTTTGACGCACACCAGAGGACACACCAAGAGAAAGGTCAGTTCCCTGGTAGCAGGCCACCTCCATCGATGGGCAGCCCAGATAACCAGGATAAAGAAATTGTTGTTAATATGACAAATATATACGTACCAACACGTGTCATCTATCAGATGCTTCTTTTATACCTCTTTATGTGGATTATCTCATTTAATTATTTTATACTTATGTAATACCTTATGTAATCATTAAAACAGCCCCGTGAAATAATTATTCCTATTTCACAGATGAAGAAACTGTGGCTCAGGCGAGTGTTGTCACCTGCTTCAGTCTCACGGCTGAGAGGAGCCGAGCTGGGACTTGAATTCAGGTCAGGAAGCTCTTGGCCACCATCCTCACCTGTCTCCACCTTCTTAAACTCACACCCTTGATCGAGGTTTTTTAAAAAAAATCAATCTAAAACACCCAATCAACCAAAACATCACACATGTACACGTCCCCTCCCCCACATCCAGAAAAAAGAAGTAAGAGTCACCTTCAAATCCCTACTGGCCGAAAAATGTATAGCTTTGTAATTTGTGCAGTTTGGATTACAAAAGCAATCTTTTTTTTTTTTTAAGTTGATTTGCTTTTGAAATCGAACCTTGATACTAGTATTGGGCCCCGCCCTCCCCCTGCTCCCCATCCCTCAGACACTCCCTGCGCCCCCAGGAGTGGGCGTGGGGAAGCGTCACTGCCGCCTCCTGTCACGGCTTGGGCTTGTTACGGGGAAGCACAGGGAAAGCCACGACAAGTTAGCCGTTCTAGGAAACTTTCCACAGCTGTTGCATTAATTAAGACTTTTTTTTGGTCCCAAATAACAGAAACCACTAGAGCGCTCTTAAGCAGAAAGGGAAGAATTTGAGGAGCCTGTGGTGACTCCCAGAACCCCAGGGCAGGAAACCAAGGACTGAAGCAAGGCCGGAAACCCAGAAAGGCTTCCTTTTATTTCTTCCTCTCCCGCTCTCTGCCCATCCCATCCCTTCTTCCCTCAGACTAGCCTCTTGTGCTTCTGACTCCTCAGTGGGCTGGCTGCTGCTGCCGCCTGCCAGCTACCCCAGCCCCCAGAGGGTCCCCGAGTTCTCACCACCGTCCTCCTTATCCTCCTCGCCCTTTTTTGGCTCCAGTTCCAAATTCTAGGGCGAGGTTCGGTCTGTCCTGGTTTGGGAAAGCGAGCATCAGGACATCTGCATTCACTGATTATTTTTCTGTCCCAGAAGTTTGAAGCTTCTAAATGACCCCGGTGTCACAGGGCTGAAATATAAGAATGTTCTATTTCATGTGGGTGTTAGAGACAAGTTTGGCTTGAATCATCACTCCGTCTGCCGCTTTCTAGGTATATATTCCTGGGCACGTGACTTCACTCCTCTGAGCCTCACTTTGTTTACAAGTCAATAGGTCCTGTCTTCCTCATGCTGTCATGGCCGGGATAAAATGTAGTAGCAAGTGTAACGTTTGACACTAGGGTCTGCTTGGTAAACTATTGCTCCTTCTTCCTTTCTGATAAGCATTTAGGGACATTGTTGCACCAAAAAGATGTTTAAGTCCTGTATAGAGGAAAATGTTCAGATTATCCTCTGCCTTCAAATTCTGTTTCTCCTTAGCACTGCCCCCCCTTTGATTATGATTTGTATTCATAATCAAAGTCCTTTTGATTATGAATACACTGATACCCTTGAGTATCAGTGTATTCATAATCAAAAGGACTTTCATTGTAAACCTAGAAAGTTCTCTTGGGCCATTTTCTCAGGCCCCATGGTCCTAAGACAGCCAAGAAGTAAACTCTGCTTTCACAGGTGCACTGATACTTCTGGTGACAGGACTGTGAGGGGAACACCACTCATGGCGCTGCCTCAGCCTCAGCCCGTCCCACTGGTTGACGTTGAAGGCGCCTATTAAAGACTCAATTCAGTAAATATTACCCCTACTGTGACAAGACCTGGAAATAGATATTGTTAGGATTGAAAAGTACACAAGTGAGAGAAACCATTCTTTCCTTCGAAGAGAGTAAAGTCTAGACGAAGAAGAGATGAATCTACACAAGTCACTAATTCAGGACGTGTAGCAGGGCTGGTTTGCTGGGGACCCTTGTCAAGGACGCTAAGTCATCTTACGTAAGAGCGGAAAAGCAGTGTGAAGCCAGCTCATGGGTACTGAATGCCAAGCCGAAGGCGAGAGTGTCTTGAGAGCTGGAAGCTAGTGACGGTTTTTGAGAAAGGAGTGGAAGCTAATGCTGTGTTTTAGGAACTTCATCCCGGTGGCCAGATGCTAAAAGATCTGAATGGCAGGGGAAGGGAGGAGACTGGAGTCCATTTGGGGAGTGCTGCTTCAGGAGGAAAAGCGGGTGTGATTGTGAATTCAGGACCAATCCGAGGCTGGCTTAGCACCGTGCACTAAGGACAGAGCTGAGGTTCAAGGGAGCATGGCGGGAGACTCGAACTCTGAGAGTGCGGGAAGAGGTCCAGACCTTAGACGGGGTCACCTGTGGTCACTGGGGGGCCCTCCTCTCCCGAAGATGGGATGGGGGCGGAGTAGTAGTTCTCTGTGGTTCACTTCATTCTGCTTACAGTAACTCGGGGTGCTGCTAGGAGAGCTTGCCTCACCCTGCCCACTGCAAGGGGAGACTTTGTAGGGTTCATTTTTGGGTTAGTTTTTGTTTGTGTTTATGTTCTTGAGAAAGGAAAACTAGATGAGATTCGGTGCATTATTTGGAAATTCTCTGGAGTAAACAGTACTTACGAACACGTTTTCGTTTCAAAATCTAAGTATTTAATATTAAAATCAGCCAGAAAATCATTAGCAGCCTGCTTTAAAAACAAACCAACAAAAACTATAGAATCAGCTCTGTAAACAATGAAATGGAATTCTGGCCCAAAACGAGTATTTAAAAGACATACAAGACTAGACTTGGCTTTCTTCATTCACGAGAAAAAAAAAGTCACACTTTTTTATCTGATCAAAGTTACAAAGTTCTGCTCATGTCGGCCAAAGTAAGACTCCCTAAACATCCTCAAATAGAACGGAAATTTATTTTGACATTTTCATTTGATATATTCAATTTGTTATTATTTTCAGCACTACATTTAATTAAAATGCTTGTACGTATCTCTTAAGCCTCCCACCTCACTGCTCTGGGGCTCCAGTGAACGTTCTCAGAATGTTACAGAAACTGGGCAAGTTCTGTTAAGGCCCATTCATGGTGCCCTAATCATCCTTTTAATAAGAAACAGTCATTTGGGAATACATTTTCCAGGCAGTTCCCCTGCCTCCCAGGGGGAATATTTTGAGGCCTCCTAGTGACCATGGGACTAAAACCCTTGACAGGGGAGCCCTAGAATTCTCCAAGAGCTGGGCTTTTGAAAGATTCATTGTTGTGCAATGTCCCTTTGCTCCCAAACATCCATAGGACAAACATAGCGCTTTCTGAAAAGAAATTCTGGGTAATGCAGAAGAACAAACGTATGTAGGTAATCCAGTATGGGTAGTGTGTAATTTGAAGAATGATAGTTCCATTTTTATGGTTGCCATAACAATCATACAGTTGTGCGAAACATGTGTATGGCTTTTATAGAAGGGAGCTGGCACCATTGTGATTTTTCTTCTCATATCAGAACAACTGTTTTCAGATCTGAAAAATAGGGGTGGCTTAACCCTTCCCCAGTTAACTCAGCGTGTTCCCTGAGAAGGCTCTTTGGAGCTCCAGAGCTGTTGAAATGTATTCACCACTTACATTTGCATGTTAGCCTGATAAATGGATTGAGAATTAAGGATGATGATCCTTTCAACAGCAGGTTCTGAATTCCTAGCTTGGGAATTCAAAGGATGAGAAAAAAAAAAATACTGTTCCTCAAATAGAACTCTAGGAGAGCTGTCTAGACATAGTTAATTCCTTGACTTTGGGACTATTCTTAATTCTGCCCACTCGTATTTGAATCCATTAAATACTAGCCTTTACCCTGGCGTTGCATTTGAGGCTCTGATAAAATCATTTTAAAATTTGGTTACAATTTTTGTTTTATTTTTATACATCAACTGTATCTTCTGGAAATTGTAAAGCAAATTTAAAAATGTGCTATACCTGAGTAAAATAAATGTCTGTGCATGTGTGTGTGTGTGTGTGTATTTTTTCTTTTTTTTTGCCTACCTTTCCTATTTTTGTATATCTTTCCTCCAAACAGCACTTGGGACTTGACTTTCTCTGACAAACTAAGGAATACTCACTGTGAATAAACTCCATATCAGAACACTGAGTGCACATCTTCAGATTCAGGATTCAAAGTTGCCATACTTGGTCCCTAAAAATGAAGTCAGCTTAGTCAACTATAGAGAAATAACTTTTTCTGGAAAGAAATTTGGGTTATTATTATTTCAACCAAAATGTTTTTGGGGTGTTTACATTTTACGATCAAATACAGAGCTAAGAGTAACTAGAAAAAAAAAGTCAGTTTCCATTGAAATAAAATTCTGGGTCTAGTTAACTTCTTTTAACACCTTCTCTTTTTGAATTCCTGTTCCATTTAACCAAAGCTCTGTATTTCTGGGACCTGAGGCACATTACTTAATCTCTCTGAGCCTCAGTTTCCCCATCCACAAAGAGAGAGTAAAAAAATCATACCATTATTATAATTCTGTGTTCTCAAGAGATGATTTCTAGGAGATTAAGGGAAAAAGGGGAAAAAAGGTGTTTGTAATGAGAGTGAGGTTTCCCACGTAGTGAGGACCTCTATCTACTATGTTCATATTCTGTGAGATTTTGTACACTGCATAGAACCATTTATGCTAAACTCTTAGCACTCTAGATCTGGGGGCCTGGATATTTGATTCTTTTGTGGGAGCATTTCCTGGAAGCCTAATGCTACTTCATTTTGTCGGATTTTAAAAAGTAAGTTCTCTCCAACAGTATTCTCATGGCCTGTGTTAAAATAACCCCAACCTGGCATTTAAAATCTGGATTGTAGGAAAACCCTTCCACCAGACAGACGTAAAGGAAGGCAGGGAGGTAGACGCTCAGAGCAAGCTGTGGGCAGGAAGACCTTCTGGGCCCCGGGGCTGGCAGGGGGCGGGGGCTCGCGGCTCTCCTCCTCCCCTGGGCACGCAGAGCCACCTCTAAATTTTGCCTGCAAGCCTGGATGTAAAACCTCTTGGATGGGACGTGATGAGTGCAGAGGTCAAGCCGTCTCCGCTCTGTGTGCAGACTCTCTTGGCTGAGTCGCACCCAGGGGCTCAGCGCCTTCGGGTATACTAACTCGGTGGAGCGTGGGCCTTTCCACCGGGGCCTTCCTCCCCGACATAGCCGTGGCTCACTCCCTCACCTCTTTTAGTAAGTCATTCTCAGACGGCCTCGTGTCACTGACGCCTGCCTGACTGTCGTCCTTACAATCACAGTCAGCGCTTCGAACCCTCCTCGCTCTGTTCTAACATTCCTTTCTTTCTTTATCCTCCGCCGTACTCAAGTACAGTTCTGTCTACTTTCTGTCCCCACTCCCGCTAGAACGTCAGTGGACAGGAGTCTTTGTTCCCAAGTGTGCCCCAAACATCGAGAGCAGTAGACACCCAGTAAACACTGCACGAAGGGATTCTCACCTTTCTCTTGACCTCTGGTGACCTTCTTCACATCGATGCCTTGCTGGTCTCTGCAACTTCGATTTGATCTTGACACAGAATGAGTGAAAGTGAATGAAAAGAGCTCCGATTACACAGTCAGGAATCATTTAGAACGAGAGATGGGCCTCTTTCTTGAGAAAAGTCGCGTTTGAAGGGCCGCGTGGTGAAAGAGGAAGCCAGCTAACTCTTCTTGGCTACAAAGGGCCAAATTATGAAGTTTCCCTGAATCGGATTGCGATTCAGAATGTGGAAGTACTTTCTCAGAGGTAGAGCTCTTGAAAATCGAATGGCCTGTCAGGCGAGGCAGTGAACGCCACTGCCTCCTTGTCCCCGGCATCCGAGAGGGGAGCTGATCTACCGGATTGATTTTGATTCGGACCAAGGCGACTTCTAAGGAACTTGCCACTCTTACGATTCTCTGATTCGGATCCCTGAACTGATATGGAGTAATTCCCAGGATTTATTGTTAAGTGCAAAAGCAAGCTGCAAAAGAGGGTTTATAGTATTCAACTGTTTGTGTAGTAAAAGAGAGACAATAAGAAAAAAAAATTATATCAGAAAGAAAAGCAAAAGAAAGAGTAAACCAGAAAATGATAATAGTCATCTCTAGGGGATGATAGATAGGAAGGATCGAGAGAGAAGGATGCGATGAGAATAAGACTTCTCTGAGTACACTTGAACTTTGAACCATTTAAATGTTTTAAATAGTGAACAAGAAAATTAAATCTAAAAGGACGTCAAAGCAAAATCTCTAAGAGTGACATAAAACAAAAACAGATGGACCTAATGTTTATCAAACATCACCATGTACAGAAAAAAAGAATTAATTCAAGTAACTTTTGGGCATTGTGTATTTGATCGCTCTGACTATATACCCTTAGTGACTACATTCTAGTATAAAACTCCAAAGAGATCTTAAGTGTAATAGGTTCTTTATTGCTAATAGAACTGGGATTATAATTCTGAAACTCTTTTGAAGGTTGAGGTGTTTGGGAGCTGAGGTTCTCACTGGGAATTGCCAGTTTTTATGCCATAAGTAGTGGCATAAAAGGTATTGTCATTCTGTAGAAGAATGCCTTCTTTCTTAGAAGATGCATGCTAAAGTATGGAGGCGTCAAGTATCGTGATCTCCGCAACATAAGTTTAAATAGTTCAGATGTTTTAAAAAAAACAGCTATGTGAAGGGAGGAATGGGGATGAGAAAGATGAAGCAAAACTAGCAAAGTGTTGACATCTGATGAATTTTGATGAGATTGTGAAAATGGATGTGCTTTCGTTCTCTTCATTCAGCTTTCCTGAGTGTTTGACATTTTTTAAAATGAAAATTGAGGAAAAGAAAGGTAATTGTAGCATACTCTCTGAGTTTGAACTGTGGCTTTCCTGGCACACGCCATGGTCTTTGGTTCCCATATTTCCAGGCCAGCCTTGTCTTGTGGCCTCTGCTCCAGAGTGTCATGTTTTGAAGTATTAAGAGAGTGAATGAATGTGAAAGGGGAGGTCATTTCAGTCACTTCTGATTCAGCCTTATCACTGTCTATTAGAAAGTAACCAGTTGGTCTAGAATGTTGCCGAAGCTTGGGGTAGACCTTCTGCCCACCCTAGAGGAAAAGCCCCTGCCCAGGGCATTGCATCATTTCTTTCTGCTCACTCCATGTCCTTGTATGTGTCACTTCATCACCAGGGAGGAAGAGGAGGGACAGATGGACCAAGGTCTCTTTCTGCTTTAAATAGACCTAAGTCTTTTTCTGTTCTGAACAGATCTGTGACTTGTGTCAGACTTGTTAGCATCTGTTGTGGCAGGAGAACTGAGTAAAAGAGAATTACCTTATCCACAGCTGCCATCAGAGAAAATCAAAGGTCCAGCCCACTGCACCCAGGGGTAGACCCAGGTTTGAATGATGATCCCTTAGCCTGCAAGAGAAGAGGTTGGTCCAGCCCCGAGGAAGGTCAAGGTGAGGTGGAAGCACAGATGGAGTCAGCATCTGACTTGACTGGCCCATCACGGCCCATCTGGCTGAGCTCCTCCTGGGCCCCTTAGGGACATGTCACCGTGGATGGCGTGCTCCAGCTACTCAGCTCTTTTTCCTGCTGCAGTTCACAGTAAATAAAAATCTCTGGTTTCTTCATAAACGCTGATATCATCTAATCTAAGGAAGTGTTTGAGTAAAAAAGAAATGTTATTCTTTATCCTCTTAAATTTTTTTTTTTTCATTCCTTTTCCCCCATTCACCATCGACCCGGACCCTCTCACCGGGATTGCCTGCTAGCAAGGAGGGCGTCACGGACGAGGAGGGCCTTTGTCAGTTTCATGGAAAGGGTCCCCGAACCGCAGGGTGTAAAACGCCGTTTTATGAGAAAAGAGGATGGGATGCGGATGGGAAAGGACACCCACTGTGGTGTGACCACAGGTTTGCGTGCCAAGAGGTCACGAGTTCTAATCCTAAATGTTTTTTCCCAAGACCCAGTTGCAACATTGAATGGAAAAGTGCTGACGAGAGCTCTTTGGTCATTTGTTCATGCGCTTGTCCACCAGCTGTTCCTTGCATGTGTGCCTTCGGTGTGCTGGAAGAGACGCAGGGACAGCCAGACCTCGAAGGGCTCCCAGCCTTGTCAGTGCGATAAGACATGACTGTAAGCTGGGGGCAGTGGCCAGTGCCATCAGAGAGAGACGGGTCATAGGCGTGCGCATGGCATGGCATGGCAGGCAGCAGAGGCAGCGCCCACCGGGGGCCACAAGGTTTCCCAGGGAAAAGACGGCACTGCAGCCAGGCCTTGAAAAGCCAGGGGGCTCGTCGGTGCTGGCAGTCGGTGAGGAGATGACCAGTGTCGGGAACAGCATGACCAGCGTCTTGGAGGCCAGAGGGTGCAGAGAGGAGTCGAGCACAGAAGGGACACGTTCGGGGTGTGCCATCTCACTGGAGAGGTACAGGCGAGGGCCACCCTGCCTGACAGGCTCTGCGTCCGAAGCTGAATTTCCGTTTGAGTAAGGAGTCGATGACGGTTCTCAATCTAACGCAGGCTCTTTTGAAGGTGATTCATCTGGCAGCACCGTGACCTTGGGGAGAGCAATGTTTGTGATGTGATAGCGGCCATGGCCAAAACCCAGGGAGGTGACTAGTGACAACGTGGTGAGTGCAAGCTGCTGTGGAGACTGGACGGCTGTTCCAGCTGCAAGGACGTGGAGATGCTGGTACCTTGAGGAGGAGGAAGATGCGAGGTCAGAGGGAGGGAGTGTGAGTGACAGAGGAACAGAATCTGTTTCTGGGATTCTTGGCCCGGTCTTCAGGGATTGCAGAAGGCTTTAAGTTATCATCCTTGTGTTTTCTCCCAGACCAGTAGCTGTGAGTAAAACGATCTTAGAAGTTTATGTCACTTTAAACAGTTCTACCAGGCCCTCCAGTCACGTGCCTTCAGCAGTCTGGGTTACATAACGGCGCCGCGAACTGGAGTCCTGCAGCCGCATGAACGGGAGCCTCGTCCTCCCCGTCCCGCACCTGGCACTGCGCGCTCTGTGGGTCAGGGTCAGCTCCTCTCGGACCGTTGGTGCGGAACTCTAAATACTTGCTCTCACAGGTTCTGAAAGCTGGCAAACCGGGCCGCTCCCTGCAGGTCGTGAGACCAGAGCCTTCCAGAAAAGGAGCCAGTAAAATCACAGGCACGTTAACAGAGGGCAGCAGCTGCGCGGCGCACCGCCCGGCCAGGGGGGCCAGGTGCCCCCATGCCGGGGCCAGCAGCTCCTGGCCGCAGTGGCCCGCGACCAGGAGCCCTCATGCACCGCATCGTGGCCGACCCGTAGTCGTGGCGATGACAACAGAGTACATCGCTGGCTCTCGGCACTGAGGACTGGGGTCGGTCGGGGTCACTCACGGTCCCCTTGCTTCTCCCAGCTGTCCGTGGTGGGGGAGCAAGTTGGAGCCGCAGCTGCCGTGCGAGTGCTGTGAGTTTTACTCTGTCCAGAGGTTAGTTCTTTTAGGAGCCCGCACTGGAGGCCTCTTTTCCATCGCCCACCCCCTCAGCATGTATGTTCGCTTATACCCTGCTTTAGAAAAAATGATTTGAGGCCACTTGCAGATATACATGTAATGCAGTGACTTTTTTTAACAATGAGGGTATGAGGTTAACTAGATCTATGCATAGAAAACTTAGGCACAGCCAGGATAAAGGTTAATTCACCAAGTTCAAACTACAAATAAGATCCTCCAGAGTCAAGTCACAGATGTCTTTTCTGAGTTCCCTAGCAGCCAGAGCAAGGAGGGAAATCTAAAAAGATAAAATCCACGTGTCTATAAGATAAAACCATCCGCTCAAGGGAAGAGTGAGTCCCTGTACTTCTTAAACTTCCCCCATAAAAGGGCACTGAGAGTGACGTGGCCAAGGTCCTCATCAGCATCCCTGCCGTGCACAACATAGTCACTTGGTTAACTACTTGCTGTGTTTCTTAGGGTGGGCTTGGTGGCAAGGCCCCATGTGGGACAAGGACCCCACTGCAGGCCTGTGCAGGGTGTTTCTGTGCAGTTCATCTCGTCTGAAAGGGCAGTCTCCCGAGGAGCCTTGCATCTGGGAGGCGCTCTGCCACGCACACACGTGCGCACGCACACACGCACCCTTATACACACATGCATGCTCTGTGCCAAGAGCTGATGAATCTGGCGACAGCTGTGTGATACCAGCTTGTCGAAGGCCCTCAGTGTCCCACAGTTAAGCAGTTGGCTCAGCATTTCTCAAACCGATCCTATCACAAGATCTTTTTAAAAAATTCAAACACTTGGCACATTGGGAAACGATCTGAATCAGGGATCGGCAGACTTTCCGCTAAGGGCCAGTGGGTAGTTGACGTGTACAGTCTGTCACAACTACTCAACTCTGCCACTGTACTGAAAAAGTATGGCTGTGTTTCGACAAAGCTTCATGTATGGATGCTGAAATTAGAATTTCATTTCATATAATTTTCACGTGTTATGAAATAATTTTTTCCCCATTTTTTCCAACCATTCAAAAATGCAAAAATCATTCTTAGCTTGCTGGCCATTCAAAACAGGTGGCAGGCCGATGTGGCCTGGGAGCTGTAGTTTGCCAGCCCCTGGTCAAGAATAATGTTTGGGTGGTTTGTCTTTCCAGCAAGCTTTCCTGAGTGCCGTTCCTTGGAGTTGTTTTCATTTAGACTTTTATGTTTCTGGTTTAAGAGCAGAGTTTTTGAAAGTAGAAAAGAATTGGTTTGAGTGCTTACGGGTTAGCCTAAGATTTTTCTCAGAAACAGTCTGTGGATCCTTTCGAAGAAGACATTGACAAACTAATCATTGAAACCTTCTAGTTTTGCACTGTTACATATGGCTGAATCAGTCATTTCAAGACTGGAAATGTTTTATTGGGCATCGTCATTCACACATAGAAATAGAAGCCTCAGATCACCCGGAGACATTTAATTTTAAGAAGTATAGCTTCTTAATCAACTCTCCCAAGTAAATTGGTCACCTCTGGCCCCCACCAAGCTAAGAGTGTTTTTTGTTTGTTTGTTTGTTTGTGACTAGAGGGATGCTCTTTTCGCTTTTTATTACGTCATTACAATGAAAATATTCCCACATTCAGTTGCAGTTCAAGTATTTATTGAGTACTCAGCACATGCAAAGCATTTAGGTAGCTTTTACGGGGGATACAAAAAGAAGCAAGAAGCAGACAGTTCCCTTCCTTCCCCTGTGAATCAAGTTCAAGATCCTCAACAATTTACAGCCCATTACTGTGAAGTCAGGGCTAATCTCACCTCCCTGCCTTTTCCTGCCAGGGCACATGTGTTTATTCGCTCAGCAAACACTTCGAGTTGCTCCCCGTGTTCACAGCCCTGGGACACAGACTCGGGGAGCCCGTTTTCCGGGGGACACCGGTATTTCTCTTCTCCTCTGGCATTCTTGCATAATCACCCGTCGAGCTAGTGGACAGAAGTTATTTCTATCCAGAGACTTCAACATTAATGTTGCCCACACTGTGTGTGCCTCGTCGTGAGACATTAGTGAGAAGAATGATCTCCCGATGAACCTCTTTTTTCTGGGATGGGACTCCAAACACCCTTGTTTTCTCCCCCTGAGCAGTACCCACCTTTCCCCACCCTCTTCTCTCAGTGTGTCAGTGAGTTCACACCTTACCAGGTTCTTAACTTGAACAATATTAACTGTATCAAGCAATACGGGTCTACCAGATCGCTAAACATCCTCAGAAGCAACATCATGTATCTGACACTTATTTTTGACTTGGGGACATTCTCGACAGTGGGAATTTTTCCCATTTATGAAAGTAATACTTAACTATAGTGAAAATTTCAAAAAAATATATACCAGAATAAAGAAAAAAAGTTAGTCCCTAATTCTAGCACCTATTGGTTAGCTCAATTAATAAACACCTATTTTTTTCTTAATTCAGAATTCACATTTAAACTTTTTTACTTTTGAAATTAATAAACAGTGAAATTGACCTTTGTCTGTCGTACAGGTCTATGAATTTTAAGACATGTATAGATTCATGTAACCCCCACCATAATCAAGATATAGAAAAGCTCTGCTCCCCCAGAATGTGCACCCCTTTATAATCACTCCTTCCCTTCAACCCAGCCCGTGGGAACCACCGATCGGCGCTTGCAAACACCCAAGAGCTTGGCCGAGTCCCAGAGGTGTTATGTTGATGGTATAATACTGTGCTGAGGACACCTCCTCAGTGACTGTAGGAGCTGCTCTCCACTCTGCCGCCTGTCACCGGCACATTTTCAGAGTAGCTGTTCCTTAGTGTGCGTGCTGCCGAGGAGAGCACTCAGAGTGACTCTACTTTAAAGCTGTACGACAACGGGTAAAGTTCCTATTCTTTGCGACATCCCTAATGATATCTTCGATCTTTCTTTAGAAAAGACTGTGTCTTCACCATCGACCCTTCGACTGCCCGAGACCTCGACGACGCCCTCTCCTGCAAGCCGCTCGCTGACGGTAGGGTGCAACCCTCTAGTCCATTCGGGGCCCCAGATGGCGTGCAGGCCTGTGCAGTCGGCCTGGCTGCCTCGGACTCCGGAGGCAGTGCGACGTGCCAGCTGGGGTGTGCTTTGTCCCTGAATTGGCCCCAGGCCCCTGGGGCCACACGAGCCTGTGACCTAAGGATCGTGTTCCCGTGGTGGCTTCAGTGAGGGTGAGCATAGGAAACGTCCCCTCACCGGGAACAGCGGTGAGGGAGAGGGGGGCACTGCAGGCCTGGCCCGCCCGGAAGCTGCTGGAGGAGAGAGGCCTGGCGGGGGAGGCGTGCAGCACTTGGCCTGCACCGAACCACACACCGGGGTGATTCCGAGGGGCTCTATAAGACGCGCCCAGCAGGGGCAGTGGGAGACCCCGCCCTGAGGAATGCCCCTCCCAGAGCTGAGCTGGAGAAGCCTGCTGCTCCCAGTAGGTCTTCATCTATCCAGCAGGTAGCGGAAGGCAGCTCTTCGGTGCTCTTTAAACATTCTTTTGGGTTGGAACTAAGCAGGAAAAAGTGGGATTTGAAAACTACAGTAAGGAGAAGGGGCAAATATGGGGTCGCGAGAAGAGCCAACTCTACCAATCCCTGTTTTAATGTCTCCCCAGCTGTGCTGCTTATCGTCTTAGCTGTATCTGCCCCTCGCCAGGTCGGTGTGGGGCGCCTGCTTTGGCTTCAGTCCCTCTCCGATATGGCTTTGGCACTAACGTGGCCTCGGACGCCTTGCCCGTGATGGGTGTCCACTCTGCAGTGCCAGTCTGCTGGCCCGGTGGGCTAGTCTTTTAAAGCATCGAGGAGGTGTGCCCCTATCCCCTTGGCATGAAACCCCGCAGGCTCAGTGTGCAGCCTCTTCTCGGCTGTCACAGGCAGTGAGGCGTGGTCGGGACAAGCCAGAGAGACAGAAAGCGTCGTTGCCTTAAGAAGGCTTTTACCTGCCTTTAGTGGGGGTCCGCCTTGAAACTAGGGGCCAGATGGCTCAGTATGTCTGGCTAAAGAAAATCGCAAGGAAGATAAAGCATAAAGAGAGAAAAGTTCCCATGGAAATTTGAGAGGCATTAATATATTTTTAAAATCCAAAATTTGAGCTGCCTACTTAAAAAAAGCAAATACTGAATTGGTTTCTCACATCCTGAGCCATCTCCGCCGTGTGCAAAGGCCCGGGCACGGAGGGCTGTGGGTGTGAGCCCCACTCCACTGAGCCCCGTGTGAAAAGTGCCCCCAGGCAGGAAGCCAGGCGGACCGTGGACGGCATTCCTGCATCACCCTCTCTCCGCGTTCACAGCCCCGCTCCGTTTGTAGTCTGATGATTGACTTTGTCCACTTTTCTAGTTGTTAATGGCAGAGGCTGGGTCTAGTACCTGTTACTCCATCCTGGCTGGCCCAGATGCTGTTCCCCTGGCAGGGACGCCGGGGAGCAGGCATGTGGCCTGCCTCACTCACTCCACACGTTTCGCTGTGCCAGATCACCAGCAGAGGTCTCATGGGGGGCAGTGGTGACGGGGCAGGAGAAGTAGATGGGGGCAGGCCGTCCATGTTCATAAATTTCCAACCATGGCATATGCTTTGTCGAGCAGTTGAATAGCAATTGTTTTCACAGTCTGTCGCTCAGGGACAGCTGTGAAAATGAGGACACCGATTTAGTGGTACAAGGTGAAGGAAAAGGAGGGGAAGTAGAGGCAGAGAAATGAGTCAGAGAAGCACTGGAGTTAGGGAAGCACTGCTTAGGGACGGACGTGGGCAGGAGCTGGACTGGGGGTGGTGGCGATACTGATGAGGGTGGGCAGGGTGGCTGAGAGCAAGGGGTGGCGACAGGAGAGTCGATGGAAATGAATGCTGGCATTGAGCGAGGGGTCCAAGATGGGATGACAAGGAGATGGCTGGAACCCATGAGTTGGAAACTGGGGAGACGGGAGGACAGGCTGGTTTTAGAGAGTGGTCCGTCTGGTGACACGGGTTTATATAAGCTGCTGCAAACCCTATTTAAAGGCGGCGGGGTACAAGTAAGCTACGGACATGGGGTCCATCTAACTGCGTACAGAGAGCCCTCCGGAAAAGGAGACAGTGCACCAAGAGGCAAACAGGGATTCTGTGGGGATGCTGGGCTCACAAGTGATTTTTCTCTTTCCTCTAGTTTCCACATTTTTATAATGTAGTAATAATAGTTTTATAATGAAAAAAAATTTTGTAATAAAAAAATATTATGAGGTGCCAGAAATCGCAGGGCTGCCGAGTAGCGCACGGCACCAGGTGACCGGCGACCTTCCATCTGGTTCGTGGTTCTCGCATTCCGGAGGGGTCATTGACATCTGGCCATTTGGCAGAGCCGCAGAAAAAGGACATGGAAAGGGAGTCGAGGAGGACTCTGAAAAGGCCCGAGTTGGTCAGTCAAGCGTTTTTACGGTGGCACTTCTACAGCTGGCCTTTGTGACAGCACTTTCTGCCAAGGCCATTTATCCAGGGAGATGAAAAGTGAAAGTCGGTTCCAGTTTGGATGGGGGTGAGGTTGGCTAAGTTCAGGTTCCGTTAGTTACCAGTTCATGTCAATGCTTGCTTAGAGGAAAAAAATGTTTTAGGGTTTCAAAGAGCAAATAATGCTTTCTGGCCATCTTTGCATCAGCTATAACCATTTTTATTTAAAGAAAATAGGAAGGTCATACTTTTCTTGGGTCCTGTGGAAATCCTCTGAATGACTCTCCTGCGAAAAGAAATCACACGGGCAGATGAAACGTATTCAGTCCTCGCTCTCCCTCCCGGTGGAGTTCAGAGGTGACTCCAGGGTTTGTTACCACAGTCTGTCTCCCAGAGGGACGAGACCAAGACACCACCGTCTTCAGGTAAATTCTGCAGAGACCCAGTGACACCTGTTCTCCAGCAGGTCATGGTGAGGTTGGGAGGTTGAGGGGCGGGGTGCCCCCATCTTAGAGGAACCATGGCTTTGGAAGGGATCCCACCCTTCCTGACTCAGCCGCTAGCCTGGGAACGCTCCCCCTCTCGTAGCCTATAGACAACTTGCGTGGAATGTTCCACGAGCATTACCCAGCCCGCTGCCTCCAACACGGAGTCTTTCACTTTTGCCCAAGAAAATACTTAAAGCCAGTGAGTAAGAGCGGTGTTATAATTATAGCCCAGAATCAAAGGACATTAATCACGCCCTTGAGGGTTTTATTGCTGTACCAGGTCACTTGCAACACACCTCACAGTTGACCTCACCACTCGAGTGTAGGAATGCCACAGTTGTCACTTCACCCTCTGTTTTTCACATTACCTCGTCCCTGTCCGCTTATTGAAAATCCAGACTGCGCTGTAACTCTCTACCTGACAGGCAGCCCATCCGGCCTGAAGATGGCAGGGCATTTAGGCAACCCTTCCCGGCACGGATCCGGAATGCTGCTGTCTGCCTGTAACTTTCCACCCTTTGGTCCCGTGTATGTCACTTGGGGCCCTCACAACAAGTCCTGTCTTTAACGTGACCACAGCTGTCACGTGTCTCTGAGTCACAGCTTCTCAGCTAAGCATCCTGTATGTTCTCCCATGTCCTTTGGAAGTTTGAGCCCACTTCCTGTGTCATGGAGTTACTTCCGCCTTTATGGTGGGGTCTGAGGTGCATGGCTGCCTGTGCCCAGACTTCTCCCTGGCAGGCAGGGTGTGGTGACCCTCCCCGCCAGTTCCCGCTGATGGGCAGAACTGAGTCCCAAGCAACAGCCACCCATTCAGTTTCATTAAACAAGCCTCATCGCTTTGCTCCAGGCTCAGAGAAGGAACTGTCAGCCAGACGAGTGAGGACTTTAGGGGTTCAGGCTTCCAGCAGATCCTGCCGGAGGCCAGCGGTCACTGCCTCTAGCGTCTCGTTTCTCTCATGGTTTCTTCCCTGGGGAGTGCTCTGCCACCGAGCATGGCAGGATTGTCCTAGCCAGGCCTTTGAAACCAAGGATTGGGGCTACGGAGAGGGGGGACGAGGAATGACTGCTAATGGGTTTTTGGGGTGGTAAAAAATGTTCTGGAATCAGTGTTGAAAGTGGTACAGCTTCGTGAATATACCAAAAACCACAGGGGAACATGAGCGACTGGATGAATGAGTAAGAATAAATAAACAAACAAACCCACTCATCCTTGAGGCTTTCTGGAAGTGGGAATTTACACCTTAGCCACGAGTGAGCAGAAGCCTTGATGGACTGCTGCGCTGGGTGCCCAGTCACATCCCCCTGGTCTGTCTCTCCTCCTCGCTGCTTTCGTCTCTGAACCGTGGCATTCCCACGGAAGAGCACAGCCCTCCGTTCCGCCACCTGCTCGTGCTTCCCACCCCCACGGAGCACAGCCTCTGACGCAAAGGAAGAAGGCTCTGTGGACTGGCCAGGTGTTAGAAGAAGCTCAGGCAAACGGACATCGTCCAGCCCGGGGGACCTCAGGAATGCAGATTACCTGCTCTGCCCCAGGGGGCGCCAGCCTTCCTGCCCCGCGGCCTCTGTGGCCTCCCTGCTCGCATGGTCCCTTCCCTGGAGGCTGCTGCACCAGGGAGCTCTGCCGCAGGGAGCCCTCCTCAGAAGGGGACTGGGAGTGAGACCAGGAGCAAAGCCTGTAAAAATTTCCTTTTCCTAGAATTTCTGGGCTCTGTAACTTCCCACATGCTTCTGTTTGTCACCCGCTAAGAGTGTCTTGTCGTGACCGATAGCCTTTGGGGGCAGGCCCTGGAGAGACTGTGCTGCTGTGTCCCAGGCTCAGACCAGAGGACGAGGGATGGAAAGGGTGGCAGCAGCTTGAAGGGGCAAAGAGCCGAGACACAGACTCAGGCTCTGCCGTTGGGGAGGAAGAGAGAGTCCAGGAGTCCTGGAGTTCGGCGTGAAAGGCTCGTGAGTGCCCAGCAGCCAGGCCGCCCCCCACCCTGGGCTCCACTCTCCCCGCTGGCGGGAGCTTACCCCACCCCCATTCACCCCAGCCCTTCTGCGCTGCCCTTTGCTCTGGCTTCCTCTGGAACTTGGACCTGCCCCCGTCCACCAAGACACGGTGAAGGAATCATCGCGGCTTGCTGTTCCTGGTCCTTATCTTCCCCCTGATTTTCACTCCACTTGCAGCGCAGCTCCAGAAGGTTCAGTGCCACAGGTGGTCCCCAGCCGCAGCTCCCCAAACATCAGTGCAGCGTTGGGCGCTTTGTCCTTCTTTCTCGAAGCGTTCTTTTCCTCGGACTCAGAGGACCCTGCTTGCTCTGGGTTCTAGTTTTTGGACTTCTTCTCTCCAGCTGCTTTCTTTAACCCTTCCTTCGCTGCCACCACTTCCTAGGGGTCCACGGAGCTTATGGTCCTGTCCCCTGCCTCCCCTGCTCCCCAGCCTTTGCATGGCAGTCCCCTTGCCCTCAGTCCTCTTTCCCTGGACCTCACTGGTCCCTTGCTCAGCAAGGCCTCCTTGGCTATTCCGCATCTCATTTCACTCCTTCCCGCCTCCTTCCCTGCTTCACGCTTCCCCTCACCCCTCATCACCGCTGACGTGCTGCCGATGTACAGTCTGTGTCCTAGCTGTCTCCCCGCCATCCACGGCCTCGCAGTGCGGGCTCGGAGCAGCTCAATCCACCTTTGCTGGTGTTCGTGGCACTCAAGAGGGGAGGGGTGTGCACAGAGTCCCCGGATGGCAGGCACACCCCAGATGGGGGAGCCACACAGAACTCGGACTATCCGGGGCGTGAGGTTCAGTGGGATGGTGGTTGTGGGTAAAGCAGGGAGGCGGCCATGAATTCCTTCGTAGGCCTGCTAGAAAGTTGAGATTTTCTGGAGAAGGAGGCATTTCCGGTGGAGAGCAGCATCATCCACTCAAGAAATATGATTTGAGGACCAGGCACTAAGCTTTGTGCCGGATATGCGATAGGGGAAAACCCTTGAGAAGCTGGGTGTGCTCCCCGGGTTAACAGCAGGTCACGTTAAACAAGGGAGGCTGGGAGCGGTGCATAGTCTAGGTGTGGGAGTGGGGCGGGGGGGCAGGCAGGAACATTTTACCTAGACTTGAGGAATAAACAGAGGCTCGCCAGATAAACAGTGGGGACAAAGATCGTTTCAGGCCAAGGGCATGGAGCGTGTGGAGGCTCCGAGGCGCAAAGCCACGGGCACCGAAAGGAGCCGAAAGTCAGCGTGGCTGAGACCTGGCGCGGTGCGTGGAGTCAGGAAGGGGGCTCGCGGGCCCGGGCGTAGAGCCGGTGTTTGTTTCATCCTGGGCGGAATGGCTAGCAAAGAGTTCTAAGCAGGAGAGAGGATGGAGCGGTCACCCTGGCAACGGTGAGGAGGCCGGACCAGAGCAGTGGTTTAAAATGCTCGAGGGGAGAGCTGCAGGACTGGAGGGAGGCGTGGCCAGGGGAGGCCGTCGGGGCAGGACGTGGTGTCCGGGTGGCTGCAGGGGCCTCCCGACAGGTCTCCTGTGTCTGCGAAGCCAAGGCTGTCCTTCTAATCGTGGTTCTGGCTGGGTCGTTCCCCTGCTTGGCTCCCTCAACGTTTCCTGTCCCCCGAGGATTAAAATCCAGGTCCTTCCTGTGACCCGTCGTCTACCTGCCCGCTGACCGTGCTCCCGCTGTCTCTCCCATGTGTGCTCCTGCCGCCACGTGGCCTCCTTGTCCCCGCGATGTGCCCTGCTGCTCCTGCCTCAGCAGCTCCGCCCCGCCATTCCCTCTGCCTGGACCCCTCCTCTCCCATACACCTCTTTGCTCACGTCCTGCTCAAGTGTCATCTCGGGAGGCCCTTCCAGACTCCCTGCCACCATAGCCTTCTCTATCCTTTCCTTGGTTTTATTGAAGGTGCCTGTGTGGTCCTGCCCCCCAGATGGTAACCTTCTGAGACCAGGGGTAGCATTTCATGCTCTGTTGAGCCCTCAGCGCCCAGAGCACTCCTTGTGGCATAGCTGGCCTACACGGAAATGCTTGTTGAATTAATGAGTTCATACGCTTTTGATATTGGATGGAAGAGAAGAATCTAAAATTTCCTCTGAGTTTCGGGCGTGGGCACTGGTGGAACATAAGGCCAGCCGGGAGGAGATGTCGAGGGGAGCTGGTCTGGGGGGAGATGGTGAGTTGAGAGGGGTGCGTGCTGAGTTTGCGACCCCTGAGGGAGAAATGCCAAGGAGACAAACCAAGGAGTCGGGCTGGAGTGGCGGTGTGGGGAGTCATCCGAGCGTGGTCCTGGGAGAGCTGGCCCAGGCGAGTCACAGGCTGAGAGGAAGTCCCAGGCCAGACACCTGGGAGCGAGGTCCAACAGACTAACCAAGAGGCGGCGGCCGGAGAGAAGACAGCAGAGCAGGGTGGGTGGCGGACAGTCAGAGGACACAGGGAAGTGGGCCAGAGAGGACCGTAAGAGCCATGGGGTCTGGCAGCCAGAGTATCGTTGGTGACCTTGGTGCTGGCGTCGGTGGCTCTGGGGCGGGGAAGCCAGACGGCAGGCGGAGGAGGAGGGGGCGGAAAACGGGAATGGAGGTTGCTTTCCCTCAGAAGCTGGGCTGCGAAGGCGCGAGGGGCAAGGAGGACGGGCGGAGAGGTGTTTCTGCCCTTCCGTCTGGGGGTCGCCTGTGGGCCTACGTGCGGACTGCTCAGCCTGCTCCACGTGCTCCCCTGAAACAAGTTGTGTCTCTGGCCTCAGGGGTTTCAGTGCGTCTCACCATGTCCCGGCCTCCGCAGCAACTGTCCCCTGGTTTTATTCTGTCGTTTCCCTCCATCTCCCTCCTGTCTGTATCCCTGCCGTTGCCAAACTAAATGAGCACTGATTTTCTGATCAAATGGACTTCCTCAGTGAATCTTAACTCGATGGAAAGAAAAACCAGTTTGTGATACGAAAACTAGATGCTTTTCCCCCTTTAATTATATTGGCAAACAGGCTTGCTAGTTAGGAAATTCATAGTATGGTGGAACATTAAAAATTGAAAACAGTTTGTTTGATTTCCCTCTGTTGGGAACGTTTGGAGATCTGGTTGCTTTCTGGGGATAATATCAAGATAATACTAGAACATAAAAATCAGGTGGCATTTTGAGAATGAAAGTCAACCTTGAATGATTATCTGCAGAATTTCCTCTTGCCTAGCGAACTGTAAAACATGAGGTAAAATCTACTATTTCACTTTGCATGAAGCTACAACAACGTATGGTACCGGGTTTAATCCCATTAAGCAGCTGCCTCACGGAAGGTACGAACTTCTCAGAAAAATGCACGAATGTGTGTGTACACGCAACTTTTTGCAGAGGACTTACATTTCCAGTAATGTTATAGAAGGGATAGCCTGAAAACCCCTTCTTCAGTAAAACTCTTGAAAATGATGCATCTTTTAAAAATGTATAGTTAAGTTGACAGGAGAATATGGCAAGTCCTTAGAATCTAGCAGCAAAACGAGAGCCGATGCCAAAGAGAGACGTACGTGCTACAGCGACTAACACAGCGGTGTCTTCTGAAGCCTCACAACCCCAGACAGGTCGCTTGGGGCCTGAGAGAACTCTTCTCGCATGGCCCATGACGTGCCTGGCCAGGTATTCAGTTAAAGTGGCACCAGGTGGAGAGTGTTTCCAGAAGCCAGGCAGAATCGTATATATATATCCTTTCTGCAGGAATTAACCCTCAACAGAAGCCTTAAAGATTTGCCACAGATAAAGTTCTAGAGAATGTCGGCACATATAAAAATCATAGAACAGGCAAGGATGCAGCTAAAGCAATACTTGGTCAAAATTGATAGCTTTGAGTGCTTATATTAGAAAAGGAGAAAGTTTTAAAAATTGAGCCTTTTCCTAACTAGCAAGACTGTTTGCCAGTATAATAAAAGGAAAAAAAAAATTCTGGTTTTTGTATCACGAGCTGTTTTTTTTTTTCTTTCTATCATGTTAAGATTCATTGAGGATGTCCATTTGATCAGAAAGTTAGTACTCTTTAATTTGGAAACGGCAGGGATGCAGACAGGAGGTAGATGGAGGAAAACGATAGAATAAAACCAGGGGACAGTTGCTGTGGAAGCCTGTGCGTGTGCAACGAGAAGCAGGTGTCGCGAGAGACTCACGCAGGAACCCCAGTGGGCAGGAGCGAGGCCCCGACGTGCGGGTTCCCTGGGCTGGAGGCGCGGACGCCGTGAACGTGAAGGGAATTCAGTGATCTCACGGTATCTCCGAGACAGGACGAGGTGCACTGAGACACCCGCCTGTGGTGACGGAGAGGCTCACCTGGCACCAAAGTGCGATTCACTTACAGATGATAAGAGATAAGGGCAAGGTACGAGCTGACTTACCGCGTGAACACGCACGGTGAGCACGAGCGCTGAGCCAAAAATGAGAATTATCTGTTACAAGTCTAACAGCAGAAGCCCCCTGTGCTCCCCAAAGAAATACACAGGACAGATTTCCAAAGTCTACTCTGTTTTTCATGCATGTCGTAGTGAAAAACAGAATTTATTTACTTGAATAACCAAAATTCCCATTTCCATTGTTGACCCTGCCGAAATGGAAATCTTAAAAAGTAGATACCACGTATCAGGCATAACTATTAGATCTCATTTTCATTTTTCTAGTATTAAAGTGCTATATTAATTGTCGAACTAAGGGTCTTTTTCCAAAAACCATTAACATTTGAAAAAAAATTGGCATGTTAGGATTTAACTTTGGAACAGAATTTGAAATATATAACATGCTTTTTACTATTCAGTTTCTGCATTATTTTTATATTTTATATCATACATATTGTATTTATAGTATTCATGTTCCATAAACATTTCAAATCTCTTTTAAATAGTGATAGAAATATAGTCAGTAACTTCCAGACTTGTAGAGAGAGGCAGATGGAATGAGAAAAACACACAAAAACACCTCAGTGTAAAAGAAGGCATGGCAAGAGGAAAAAAATATATAGACAGAAGCAGGACAAATAAAAAGCCCATAGTAGGATGCCAAAAAACATTAATAAGCACATTCAATTTAACTCTGCAGCTAAAAAGTAAGGACTGTATAGCTGGATGCATCTAGCTATACGCTTTTTTTTTTTTTTTAACAGACACACTTAAAAATGAAGACAAAGATTAAAAGTAAACCAAGTCCGCCCAGGTTTGGACCTGGGCACCACACCTCAGTGTCTGCCCTCTAACCGTCTAGCCCTGAGAGCTTCTAGAAAGGGGCCTTGCGCCTGCCTCATGCGACTCACCCCTCTTGCGCCTGTCTGCGGACTCACCCCTCGCCAGGAAGAGTAGTACCGGGGCAAGTCATTCCCGTGAGGGGGCTGTGTGTCTTCGCCTTGCTCTGCAAACCCGAGCAGGAGCATTGCCTGGTCCAGGTGCTGCAGTGGCAGTGTAATTGCTATACATAACAAGGTCATTGGTGTCATGTCTAGTGGGGGACCTGGTACGTTGCATCTCCTGCCGCACACACAGCACCAACCCTGAGGTGACTTAAAGCATTACATTACGCTTGTACCCTGTCCCGCCGCTGTTTTGCCATGCCTTGCAGTCCTTAGCTCTGGCTGGCCCCCTCCTTACACCCATGCCCCCACAAAACGCCCGCCGACAAGGAATAGAAAGACAGAATTTCAAGCTCCTGTCACTTAGGTCATTGGGTGGGTAATAGGCTCTTCAGTCGGTCTTGCTTCAAGCACTGCAGAGAGAGCATCTCCCTGGGTCATCCCTGTCGGCGCGCTGGACTCAAAATGCCCTGTTCCAAAGGGATACCCTTCCTAGATATCAAGTACTCTGCTGTCAGCGGCGACTCAGACTTAATCTGGAAAGTATAATCTAGTAGGTGTTGGGAACGTGCTTTATGTAGCTTAAAAATGAGATCTGTGTGCAACATTTAATGGACAAGAACCCGTATGTAAAATCTGTTCCTTTTCTCTAGAAGAGAACCCCCGATAACTCTCCCATCGATTTTTGGAAAAGAAAAATTCCACTTCAGGGCAGTTTTCTGCTTGGATCCGTTTCTGGATTTTGTCTCCGACATCTTCACGATGCCCAGTGCTTCGAATGCTACCCTCCTGCTCTCTTCTTCGTGAAGTCATTTCTTCTAATCCTGGTTTTGAAACACCGCTTTTTCCTCTGGCAGTCTTTTATGTCAGAGGGCATTCTGACCTTAGCCTTATGCCAGGCAACCCAAATACTTAATCTCAGACGCACCTTATTTTTGTAGTATGGCCCTTGATAATGAACCTGCGAAAAGAAGTGGAAAATTCTGTAGAGTCATCAGCTCATAAGGAAGTGTTTGTCTTCTCCATTCATCCAGGGCATGGATGAGTGAACCGTTTTAACTGTCCTTGTAGTATGATCATTTTTTACTGAATTGTACCTTGACTCGAAAAGTCCAAGAAACCGAATAGTCATGCGAGTCCTCTGGCATGGAAGTGGGCTTCTGGGAAGCTTGCCAATGAGTTCCTGTTTTGAGGACACAGAATCTAAGTGGAAAGATTAAGTGGAGAGACAGCTCCACCCCGCTAAGTGTCTTATTCCTATGTTCCATTCGAATCTCGCTAGCCTGATTTCTGTGGGGTCTGGGCTTCGGAAATTCTCTTTTTTCATGGATGTCTCAGTGCACCTTGTTAAACCAAATTTGGACTGAGGCCTGTTCATCTGCTTCCAGCTCTGCTGATTGGTTCCAGTTTCCTTGCTCATTAAAGCCAAGATAATCTGGCACCCACCAGTCAGGCATCCTCAAGTATCTGGCACCAAGGTGAACCTGGAAGCCGGTGAAGAAGTCTCAGTGCTCCAGCACACTCATTGCGCGGCGAGAGGCACTTGTGGTGTACCAGAAGGAGCACTGGGATAGGAGCAGAACAGGGTTCTTGTCTCATCTGCCTCTCCCGCATCGTGTAAGTCTGGGCATGGCTGCGATGTCTCTGAAAATCTTTCCTCGGGTACATGGGTATTTGGACCAGAGGGTTTCTCAAGTGTCTTTCGGTTCCAAAAGATGGGATCTCTGAAAAGCTAAAGGAACAAAGCTCCATTTGTGCCTGTTGTTGCAAAAACACAACCTAGCTTTAAAGATATTAGCAGTAGTTACCTGAAGTTGCATAAGCCACTGGTGCTTTTCCATCAAAGCAGATTTAAAAAAACGAGAAGCGATACAGTCTATATTTCAGAGAGCAACATTCACCTCCCCATGCCTCACATTTCCCCGTCTATAAAATGGGGATAATAATTTTAAATTACTGCGAAAATTAAGTGAGGGAATCCCCGGCACTTCGAACTAGGCCAGACAAAAAGTAAAAAGCTCAGTGAAAATGATTATTAATGTAAAAATGGAAAGATTAAAATTGACAGGGAATCTTAGCAAAGTTCTGCTGAAATAATAAATATGCAGTTGCTATTTAGAAGTCAAGGTGGAAACAGACCCACATATGTATCGTCATCACCTGGTGTGCAACCGAGGTGTCCCTGCAGCGTAGTGAGGAAAGGATGGTTTTGTCTGTAAGTGGCACTGGATCAACTGGCTGTCTGTATGGGGAAAAAAAAAACAACTTCGACTCCTACTTCACACCAGACATAAAAATCAATTTCATGTGGCTCACAGATCGAAGTGTGGAAAGGTAAAACCCTGAACGGTTTCTGAAGCATTAACACTCGTAGAAGGTACCATGGAAGGATGACCTGTGATCTTGGGATAGGCAAAGATTTCTTAAGTGACGCACAAAAAGCACCAACTGTCAAGGAGAAGAGTGACAAGTCAGAATGCAAAGGCAAGTGACAGAGCAGAAGATATTTGTCACGCACATATCCGGCGGAGGACCCCCCTGAGAAGCATGTGAACAGTTGAGCACTTCATAAAGAAGGTAGCCAGTGGTCAGAAGCACATGAGAAGTTCTTAATACCGCCAGTCCACAGGGAAAATAGAAATTAGAACAACAATGAGGTACTACTATGCAGCCAAAGTTTTCTGAAAGCTGACCATGCCACACGTGAGTGGGGGTGTGGAGCGATTAGAACTCTCTTACTCTGAGTGGGGGGGAAGGGGGTGCAACCACTTTGGAAAACTGTCGTTTGGCATGTAATGGAGCCGAAGAGATTCATATGCAATGACACAGCAGTTTCATTCTCAAATATGTGTCCAGCAGAAATGAGTAGCTATGTACAAGAATGCTCATAGGACCACTGTTTATAATGGCAAAAACCTAAAGCAGGTAGCAATGATAAACTGGATATACTGCTGTTACAGTAGAGTACTGTACAGCAGTGGCACAGAGCAAATTCAAAACGCAGCATGGATGAGCCTCAGGAATATGTCAAGCAAAAGAAGGCAGATACACACACACACACACACACACACACAATACCTACTGTGTGAATCCATTTATGTGAAGTGCAAAGTCAGCCACACCGATCTACAGTGATGGATGACAGAGCTCAGAAAAGCAGGGGTCTCTGGTAGGTATAAAGACTGAGAGGAGGACACACGAAAAGCTTGGGAATTCTGCGTATGTTCTGATTCTTGAACTGAGGGGTGATACCTGAGTGTATTCACTTTGTAAAAATCCACTGAGGTATGTACTTAAGGCTTAAGGTTTGTATACCTTACGTGTTTTCGGTCTCAAGGAAAAGCTTCTTTTAAAAAGTGAAGGAGCACACAAAAAATGGGAACAACCCCATGTCTGTCAGCTGGTGGATAGTTAAATAAATGTGGTGTGTCACACAATGGAATGGAATTCAGCCATTGAAGAAATGAAGTGCTCTGTACGCTATGGCACGGACACACGTAGGATACAGGATGCTGGGAGAAAGAAGAAAGATGCGTGTTATCTGATTCGTTCCACTTCTGTGGAACGTCCAGAAGAGGCACCTCTGTAGAGACAGAAGGTAGATTGGTGGTTGCCTAGGAAGACATAAGGAGTGGCTGAGAACGGTTGTGGGTTTCCCTCTGGGGGTGCTGAAGTGTTCTAAGTCTGTTTGTAGTGATGATTGCACAACTCGATGTCTGTGCTAAAGACACTGAATTGGACACTTTGAGGGAGTCACTTGTATGGAATAGAAAGCTGAGGGCTGCTGATAACCGTGGAGGAGTTGAAACCACTTGGGAAATGGCCAGGCCACGTGGCCCTGTGGCGTGGATTTGAGCACGTGGTTCCCGGAGTCCAGCAGCACCCTGAAGGGCCCTGCCGTTTACCACCTGTGTGACGTCGGGTACATCACCTAACTCTGATGTCTTCATCTGTAAAATATAAACATTCATAGTACCTACTCCATAGAACTTTCGTCAAGATGACTCATGTAATCAAATAAAGATATTTGAGTATCTTTTATGCGCCAAGTCCAGTCCGTGATGACTGCTGTTATAATTAGCCAGGAGGTTTTACATCTGAAGAGTTTTTACTCCGTTTTAGTGACAGAGGTAACAAGTAAACTCAAAAAGTATGTCCTGGGGGCAGGACGACTTTGCCCTACTGTGCTGCATCAGCATCTATTGCAAATACAAAATTAATGTTCATGTTAACGACCCTGAGTTATTAATACTGGATTAGATTCTGCTATTAAGGAAAGGAAGTATATAAGACATTTATAGAGGATTTTTATCCAGAAGTATTAAAACCGTGAACAATTGGTGATTAAAGGATTGGCATTCGATTACCTAGAAAATTTGGCAATTCGGGATACTTCATAGGAAAACCGAGTTTATAAAAAAAACTGGAAAACTGAGTTATAACTGTAATTGATATCTGGATAGTTCAAAAATAGAAGGCGACCATTGGTTACAGGAGTGTGTGCCAAGGTTTTTCATTTCAGTGACTATTGTCCTCATAAAGGAGTCACTTTTGGTCATGGTGAACAATCATACTGCGTTCTACTTAATAGGCTTAAAACGCGTGTTCTGCGGAGTAAATGCGTAACCCTTAAACGTTACACTGACCCTGCTTACCGCCCTCGGAAGTTAGAAAGAAGCAATGATTGTTAGTCGAGTACCTGATACCGAGGGGTGGATCCCATAAAGTCAGGGTGGAGAGCTTAGTCCCGGGAGCCACACCGTGAAGCGAGGTATTGGACCTCCCTGGGCCTCAGTTTCCCCATCTGTAGAAAGAGATCTGTCTCAGAGCACTGGGAGGATTAAATGAATTAATACGAGGTGCTCTAAAAAAGCCAGCGGTCCAATACGCTGCCGTATGGTGGATTCATACCGCAAGCATGCGCAAATTATGACATCATGTTTTGTTAAATTTGTGAAGCCTTAGGGAATCAGGAAACAACTTCTTTGTGCAAAGAGATTAATTAATAAAACTGAGGAATTTGATCCATAAAGAGTGATGGGGTATGGTGAAAAGATAGCAAGAACCCGAAAAGCCATTTCCAGAATGAGAGAAAAGCTACAAAGGGCTTTTGTCTCCAGGATATAAAGCTTTTAAAAGCTTTTGCTTTTCAGATTTCAAAGTGAGTATGAAAGTTGCCTTCATTTCAGCTGAAGGGAAGGCTGCTATTGGACTAAGCAGTTGCTGATCACAGTTATCATTTAGTGAATAAATACACAGAGATGTTTCCATTGCCTCAAAACTTGTTGAAAATTATATATCTTTTCAATTTGGCTATGCTAGACAAGCAAGTTAGGTTGTGTTCATCGAGAGGCTTTTTAAAAACAGAAAGATCTACAGATGAGTGTGAAAACATGCCAGAATTCAGTTTTCCAGCCCACGTCTTCGGGCAGCATGTCTGCCGGGGTCACAGGAGGCATCCCGTCACCCCCGCAGGCGCAGACGACGGGTCCCTTGTGCTCGCCATACACACCGAGCCTGTAAAGTGCTGACACAAGCCACGGGCTACTACAAACCGGAGTCACATTCCTGGCATGGAACGGTCGTTTCCTGTTCAGAAGGGGTATGCCCTGTTCCTGCTGCTTCTCCTGAGCTCACTTGAGCAGAACCTGCCCGCAGAGGCCTGGAGGAGCCTGCCCCCGGGAGAGCTGTCTGTCGGATGAGCTGCCAGCCCCTCTGCTGCCCCCTGCCCAGGCGGGCCGGGTGCTTTCTCTCCCTGTGTGGTGGGGAACCAGAAGTAGGGGGTGACTGAAGCAGGGACACAGCATTTCGTTGGTGTGTCTTTATTTGAAAAAAAAAAAAACAAAAAAACTGTAAAGTAACCCATTTATGATAGAAAAAAAGTAAAATTTACTTAGAAGCAGAAAGAAAAACTCATAATCCTCCCAGTCAGAAAAAAAAAAAAACATTATTACCAGCTCAATATATTTCTTTCCAGACATTTTCGAGCCAGGTTTGCATTTTTTCATTTTATATTTTCTATCATTATTGCTTTTCCAGCCTTTGAAAGCTGGAAACATTGCAAATGTGCATAACGTAGGGAGGAGCAGTCCCGTATCCTCACCTTCCACGGTGCATCACTGGGGACGTTTTAATTCTGCTTTTCTTGAGCGCTAACCCTCTCATACCTCTGTGGGCTTGTCCGCCTTTTAAAACTTGTGTAGCTAGCTGTACTTAACTGGATTTTTCCTTTTTCAACTTTTTTTCTTTCCTTGGCTTCAGCTCCTGCGAGCTCTTTTTTAGTTTTAATTTTGGAGAGAGAATTTTGACCAGGCACAAAAGTCGACAGAATAGTATAATGAAGCCTCGTTCCCATCACCTGAAACCACAGCCAGCCCCCCACACACACACCGTCCACCCCACGCCTCTCCCAGCCCCCGATCGTTTGCATCTGCTGGCTTTGGAACTGCCTTTGAGGGTCCTTCTCGGCCCCCCTGACTTCACTCCCTTTCGGCAGTGAGGAGGGAGGGACCCAGCGCCTGCCCCGCTGCGCTGAGCCCACGCTCGGCGCCCTGTCCCAGGCCTGACCGGCCGGCCTGGGCTTCCCCCACTCTCCTGTGGAACCAACTGGAAGCTCGCAGCCGTCGGGCATGCCAGCTTCGCATGTTCGGCTCCTCATTCTCTTTCCTGTTAATGAAGGAGGCCATGGCTCAGATCATTTGGACGGGGAAGAGTGGAATTTACTACCTGGGTGTTCCTCTTCCATGCTGTTCATATAAATTTAAACTGAGATTCCTGAGAATGAGATTGAACATGACAAAAATTGCTGTGTGGGCAGTTTAGTTGAGTACTTGCAGACTGATAGAGAGCCCCGTGTAAGAAGGAAGGAAAAAGGTTCTCTGAGCCGCTGAGTTCCAGAGGTGAGCTCACCCCGTTGAGGAGTTTGCAGCGAAGGGTTCGCATTAACCCTTTGTCGGATGGCGAAAAGAAAAATACTTATTAAAAAGGCCAGCCACAGACCCTTCACATCCCAGCTTCCAGAAGGGCGTGAGAACTCGTCTCGTACGCTCCCTCTTCAGACAGGATAACTTTGCATCGCATCCACATTTACTCGTCCCGGAGATTTTTCTTACTTCGACTCCTTTTACGTTCATAAAATATCCTCCAGCCATCAGCGCGTCGTGGCCACGGAGCCCTGCCACGGCTCGCCGTGCCAGGGGTCCGCGTTTGTGTTTGATTACGTAACCCAAGACCACACGGACCTGGCAGACGTCGGAGTCTGAGTTGTCCCTCGTACCTAGCAACCCAGTCGGTGTTGCCACCGAAAATCAGGGCATTTGCTCACCCGAGCGGAAAGGTGGGCGTGGCTGTGCGGCCACAAGGTGATCCGAGCCCGGCCGTTCCTCAGCTGCAGGTCTTGTCTCTGAGGCTCAGTGGGACCCGCACGCCCAGGCCACGTCCCGGCTGGACGCGCTGCCCCGCACGAGGCCCCTCACTCTTGGGGACACCTGGACAGCGGAGAGTCTTTCTCTGGCTCTCTCCATTGGGTCACCTTTCTGAGCTTCCGGAACTCTGTTTTCTGTCTGTCTCAGGCCCATGCTGCTGGGAAGACCGGCCACAGGGCCAAGGGGGTGACCAAGCACCCCCTTGTTCTGCTCATGCAGGCTGGGCGGAACCTGGTCTGCGGGGTGGGACATCCAGCTTCCGTTGCCTCTGTCACTGCGTCTGTTGGGTTCTGCTGCTTTTCATTATCTGCCTCTGTTTACCAACTGTGTCACCTCACTGAGGGACCGATGATTTGTTTGCCCGTTGGCCGTTCCTAAGAGACCACGAAGACGTGGTCGTCTTCGGGTTCATTGTGTCCAGTCCAGCGTCTCCTGCGGCCGCGTGAGCAGAGCCGTGGGACGCAGAATGACGGCAGTGGCGACACAAGCAGGTGACTCTGGTGTACTCACTTACTGTCACTTTGGTGCCTGAGGCTCATGATTTCCCATTGTACTTGGAATAAAATCCAAATGCTTCCTCCTGGCCCAGGGCATCGCTCACTGGGGCGCCGACCCCCGCCCGAGCCTTCCAGCCCCCAGGTCCCCCCTCATTCCAGTCGCCTTTCTCTTTCTCAGACGCACCTGGCTCGCTCCCGCCTTCAACGCTTGTCACCGATCACTCCCCCGCTTGGGGCACTGCCCCTCGTGCCGTCGTGTGGCATGGTCCTTTTTAGACACGCGTCTCAGTGTGTCTCCTCCTCAGAGATCTTCCTGACGAAACCCGAGGGGGACCCGACATCGTCGTCACCGCACTGCGTTTTATGTCCCTCAGTCCATTTCACTCTCTTAAGTGCGTTCGAAGGAGCGTTTGTGATCACTTAGGCCTGTGGCTCCGTGCAGAGTTAGCCGGACAGGGCTGGCCGTGGGGACGCCTCCTGCCTCTGCTTCAAAACTTGCGGGAATCACCTTAGCCCCAGTAGATGAAAATGTTCTAATGTAAAAAAAAAACTTCAAAGAATACTTTTATATGGAAGACAGTATTCTATAGAACATCAAATTTGTCCTAAATGTTTTGGCGGCGTATCTTATATGACCTTTCGGATTTGCATTTTCTCTTTCATAGAATAAAAACTACAGTATCACTACCTCAAGAGTTTTGCAAGTTCACATTATGTAAATATATGTAATAAAATATTTACTTAGGGTTTCCATAAAAAAAAAAAATGGCCAAACGAGAGAATAAGAGAGCTTCTCTTTGCTGGTTTCAGAGGCTCTGCTGGGAATTCTGAGTGAAACTTAAGCCTCTCAAAGATGTTTTGATTGGCCTCCTTCGTGTTTGATCTCCCGTAATGAACTCTTTGTCAGTTTGTCAATTTTGACTAAGGACAGAAAGTTCATGGGTAGTAACAACACAGAGACCGAATTTAAAATTATGGTTTGTATCATGATGTAATAATCCCCTCTCTTTTCCTTCAGTCAATATTTACCTGTGAGGCCAATATCTTATAATTCTTCCTTCAAAAGAAGACACTTTATTTTACCTTCTCCCAGTGTTGGTTTTAGATCCTTATAATATCAGAACGGGAAGCTGAGCTGTCTGAGATTCTTGGCCATGTCCACCTAGGCTTGAGTTCCTCGATCATGGCAGGCGGGGTTCGCTGCTCCCCGTGACCCAGCAACACAGCTGCAGGGCGCCCAGAATGAGGCGGCTGAACTCTGAGCCACACCGGTCACTCCCCGCCTTCCAGGCAGCCTTCGCTCCTCTGCGGGAAGCAGGTCTGATCGGTTATCCCCTCGCAGCCAGGAGGTCTTAGATGGACCTCGGTTTTCCCTAACGTATGAATGGTACAGGGCCGGGCGGGAAAGCCCAGCGATGCCCTGCAGGAAGGTGAGACAGATGAAGAACAGAGAATTTTAAAAGCTTTTTCTCCCCCAAGCCCCTTATATTAACTACCGCTGTTTAAACATTTTTTTATTTTAAAAACCAAGAGAAGAAGCATCCCCCAGTGAAGGAAGAGCAGGACCATAAACAGCGCCACACTTCGCAAGGAAACATGTGATGTGTTAGGGCCGCGCCCCCAGGTACCAGAGGAGCAAATGCTGATGAGTTAGTAAACTCTCTGAGTCGCCTTGGGTATCGGTCAGGAGTCTTTCCGTGAGTCATAACCGAAAGGGAACTGATGGACTCAGAAACTGCCAAGTTCACAGGTAGGCTGGTTCGCTGGATCCTGGAGCTCAAATGAGGTCATCGTGATTCTCCCCTTGATGTCTTGGACCTGTTGTTTTCTATGCTGGCATGATTTGTGGCAAAGGTGCTTCCTGGGCAGTTCCAGACTTACAGTATCCTTATTCTCGGGGTCCTGAGAGAGAGAGAGAGACTCTCTGTCCTGAAGTCCGTATCAATCTCTGAAAACAGACTCAAAAAAATCTACTTGAGTCACCTGCCTGTGCCTAGACCAGTCACCCCGAACAGGGATGGGGATAATGGAATTACGTCACGCATATATTTAAATTTAAGCAAATTAGCCTTTGTGTGTATATCATCAGCATGCTTCTGTCTGCTCAGGATGCTCTCCAAACTCTCCGCTTATTGACATGGGTGCTCTTTTTTCATACTCTGTCCATTTCGTGCATTTTCATATATATATATATATATATATATATATATATATATATATATTTTATATATATATGGATGTATATGTGTGCGTGTTTATATACATATACACACATATACATACGTATATATACGTAAGTAGGTATGTGTATAATTACATGTACTTACTATATATATGTGTGTATGTATGTATCTAAGTATGTATGTGTATAATTACATGTACTGCATTTCATAGATGATGTATGGGATGTTCAAGAGTCAATCTTAAATCGATAAGCTAACTGCCCCCCAAGCCCACGTCAGGTACGTTGCCGTTGGCCCGGATCACCTGACCATCTCGCTGGTAGAACCGATGGGGAAGGCAGGGCCTGCTGAAAACTAGCTCCGCCAGCAAGGGGAAGGGCGGCTCTAAAAGGAAAAACAAGTCGGGTTCTTGACCAGAGGGGACATGGCAGGAGGCAGACCACTCAGCAGGGATTTATTGTGTGCCTACTGTGCGTCGGCATCCTTCTAGGCACGGGGCCCACAGCAGTGAGCTTCCCACAGAAGGCCTCTCTGGCACGGACACCGTAGGGAGAGGGGCAGACAGTGAGCGCGTGAGCCAGTGAGGCGTGAGGGGTGCGGTCATGGTGACACTCTGGGGAAGAGACCGTGGTGGACGTGGTCAGTTCTGGGTGAGGTGCCTTCCCAGTTCCGGTGGGGGGCCAGGGGGCAGAGAATCTCTTCTCATTCTGGGATTCTCTTTCCATTGACCTTTGTAAGGTAGGAAGGATCTTGACAGGCAAATCCCAAGGAGATCATCTCAAGTGTAAGAAAAGCGTGAGCCTGGCAAGCTTCCCAGGCCAGAGCGTGGCCGGAAGGGTGAGGCCGTGAGGCTGGGGAGGGAGGCTGCAGTGAGACCTGCAAGCATGTGACTAGCGGCCTACGGCGTGATGTCACCGGACCCACGGTTAAGATTGCTAGCTATGGAGGGCTAGGTAAGAGGGGATGGACTCAAGTAGGAGGCCAGCTGTGGGGCCAGAATGGACAGGAAGGGCGGGGCTTCCAGAAGCAGAGGATGCAGGATTTGGGGACTGAGTCACTTCTAATGGCCCGAAAGGATTCATTCATCCTCCAGAAGGAGTCTTCTTTTGCAAGTCCACTGATAGTCTCTCAAAGACAAGAACGCTTTAGAAATGGGAAACATCTCGTGGAAATGGTTAACGTTGTTTATTCGGGATAAAAGTTTCCTCATCCAGTGTGCAGGGGGGAAGTAACAGCAGTGACGTCACGGGGAGTAGGTGGAGAGGCCAGTGAGACTAAAATTGGCCACCTGTACTTCGAGTCCCGTGCCCGCCGGGGAGGGCCCGCCGGTGCCCTCCATGCTGATCCACCTCCTTCGCTTTTCCAGGCAACACCTACGAAGTGGGAGTTCACATCGCCGACGTCAGTTACTTTGTTCCCGAGGAGTCCGATCTGGATAAAGTGGCCGCGGAGAGAGCTACAAGCGTCTACCTGGTCCAGAAGGTAACAATCCGGGTTCTTGGACTGAACAGCGCGCTTCTGTCGTCCTCTGCTTTGTCTTTGTTTAGGTCTCCTTAAACAAAACAAAACTCTGAGGAGCAGCAGTCTCTGAGCATCTTTCCTCACATCTAATAAGGTGTTCAAACAAACAAACAAACAAAACGGGGTTTGCCGTCTGTTACTGCGTGCTTTTTCCCGTTGGGCCCGTGTACGTTCAAGAGGGAGCAGACTGAAGAGATTTGCTTCCCAGGTCTCCTGTCCGGCCTTCACACCGGCCCTGCTGCGTAAGTAACTCGGAAAAGTGGTCAGATTCAGAAAGAGATGAGGAAAAATAACTTAGCCCACGCCAGCCACGGTTTTTATAAAGTTTTATCGCAACGCAGTCACGCCCATTTATTTCTGTAGTGTCTGTGGCGTGGTCACACGTTCAGAGGAGCATGGAATGGAGATTTACCGCTGGCCTTTTCAGAAGAGGTTTTGACACCTGTTCTTCAGGGTGGGGGCTGATGTGCTCCTCGCCTGCCCTTTATAAGATGACCTGGAATGGCAGGTGGAGAAGCAGAGGGAGCCAAGGGGACGTCAGGGCGTTTCCTGCTGGTCCTGATTCTGCCACTCCTGGTGGGTCACTGAGGCGACAGACCTCCTTTAGCAAGTGTTCAGGGAGCAGCAGCTGTGCTGGGCGCTGCCCTGGGCCCTGGGCACGGTGGGGAGTCAAGACCGTTTACGTGAGTTACTTCCGCCCCCTCACTGGAGCGCGTGAATCTTCCCCGGATTCCTTGCGCTCCCTTGGCCCTGTGTGTCCGTTTCTTTGGGGCATCTTAGGTCTTTGCTATGTCGCGACTCTCACTTCCTACCTAGCTTGCTTGAACCCGGCGCTCCGGTTTCGGATGGCTTCCCGTACTTGCTTGAGCCTGCCCTCTCCCCATGCCCTGGCATGTGACTTCTGGTATTCGCTCTTGATGACACTAAGGTGAGAGGTGTGTCCCTCCCACCCACCCGCACATGGCATTCTGGGAGCCGGGAACCCTTTACCTGGCCCCATTACTGAAGGGCAAGAAACCAGCCCAGGCGGCAAGCCTGCTCTATTTCTGGGAACTTCGAGATGTCATCACCTAGAGAAAGGATCCAGCTGCCCCGTCTCCCCCCACTGCCTTACCTGACTGGTGGCTCCCACTGCTGGCATGCCTGAGTGCCACACAGCTGGCAGAAGGAGAAGCCAGCCTCTGAGCAGCACCCTCACGAGCAGCATGTCCTGGTGGGCCAGCGTGCTCGGGCCACCGCCTCTCTAACCCCAGGGAAAGTCACCCTGCTGCCTGCTCCAGATAGAATGATGTATGACAAGTGGAAGGTGGACTTCCAGACCTACCTCTGCCAGGTCCAAGAAACCGTAATGTCTTTTGAGCTCCGAGCGCCCAGCCCTGTGCTAGCAGTACGCTGACTGCACTCACGGCAGCCTCGGATGGGAGTCATCCCAGCCACACCTCCTGCCTGAAAATGCAATTGGCCTGAGCCAGCCTCTGCCTGGCTTGTGGCCTCTTAGGGAAGGGAGGTGAGACTCCAAAACCACTTTTACCTACAGCTACTAGAACGTTGTGAAGGAAAGAAAATAGAAGTAGCAGTCTCTTTAAAGACCACATGAAGGGAATAAATGTGAAACGTTCTCTCACGTAGAAAAGCTGAACTCTGACTCTTCAGAGTCACGTGTTTAAGAACTGTAGTCACAGCCAGAGGGTCTTCTTCTAAGCAGGTGTCTTTCTCTTATCTCGCTGCCGCAGTCCCCTTTTATAACCAGGAGTTGTGTTTCAGATTCAGACAATGAAAAACCAGAAGTGGGTTAAATTACTGAGCCTGTTTTCTTTTCTGTTCTCTTCGATTCCATGATGGTCACAGATGTAGACCTCCTCGGTGGGCCTGCAGAGCTGGGACTCTGCTCCCGCGGGAGCTGAGCGGAGGAAGGGCCCGCGGGCCTCCGACGGGCTGCGGCTGCGGCTGCCGCCGCCCGGCACTGCCCCCAGCTTGGCAGGAGCCTGTGGCGCCGGCCCACAGCCTTAGACAGCAGCGGCTGTGCCTTCGGATTCCTTGGAACCGCTGCTCTGACCTTTCTTCCCCCTCGTTTGGTTTCTCAGAGGACTGTGTCCAGGAACTTTGCTGCTTCTCACTTTCCTCTGCCCATAAAGGTCTCCTTGAAAGCTGGATGAGCTGCCTTCCTTCTTGTCCACACCCTCTGCCTTCTCATCTGGCAGCATCACTTCCCCCGACTTCGTGGGGGTGGGGGTGGGGGGCTGGGGGGGATGCCAGTGGACTTCCCATCTGGACGGAATGGGGCACTGATTTCTTTTCATTCAGTGCTCCTGACCTGGAAGTAACTGACATCAAGTCACGGTCTTAGCTCGATCGGGGAATTCTCGCATAGGTTAGGACGGGGCACAGCGAGACGATCAGGGGCCCAAATATCATCTCACTGCCTTCTGAGTGAAACTCTTTTTGTGGGGGTTTTATTCCCAGTAATAGGTATTTGGTGACAGTGGGTATACTCAGGAGGAAAGACAAAATTAAATAGTGTCCATTGAAATCCCTTCAAAAAAACACCCTTTGTGATAAAAGATTGATATCTATTAGGACAGGGACCAACTGTGTACCCACACTGAGGCCTGTCCTTCCCAGAAGGAAGTCACAGCTCCCAAGTGATCGTCTCCCAGCTGTCTTCTCTGAGAGGGGGATGCAATGTGATTGTAAATTTTAAGATAATTTTTTAAATAAGTGAATTGAGTTTTAAACGTAAAAGAAAACCTAAACAGTTGAAATCTAAACCTAAAATTTCTGCCTTATTGGCCCAAGCACCCGTGTTATTTTAGGTGTGAAACAGCTCGAATGAAAGTTCACCCATAAATCTCCATGATGCTTTGTTGGTGCTGCTTTATAGTAGAGACCAAAGGCTGGGGCGGGAGGCCCATGTTAACCGGAGCCCGGGGAGTTTCAAGCCACCCCGTTCTCACCCCGCGGGCGTCAGTGCTGGGTGGCCTGATGAGACCGCGAAGCCCTCAGAGAAAAGGAGAGATGCCCAGCTCTCAGGCTCAGAGGGCACTGGGACGCTAGGGAGGTGTGGGGCCAGAAGCAGCCTGGCCAGAGGGCCCCCGGAAGCCCCTGCGGCCCCTCCTGGCAGTAGAGAACCCCCGGGGCTCGTCGGAGGCAGGCCCCCCTTGAGCTGTTATAGCCCCCTACTGCTGCTAGTCCCTGCCGTTCCTCCTTGCCTAGGTGACTGATGGATTCTTCCCCTTTCTGTCCGTCACGGGGCTCTCCCGGGAACCCGGTGCTGAACTTGGCCGGCCTGCCCGCTGGGGCTGCAGCAGGTGTTTCTGTCTCCACGGCTAATGTAAGGTTGTACAGTCTCGTTGGTCCCCCACCCAGCTGCCAGGGGCAACGGTGTGTTTGCCTAAGCGATCAGTTTCTCCCAGCTCTCTCCAACCCTAGTCCCGAAAGCTTAGAACGTCAGGCTCCTTGTCATCAGGGTCCTTCTTTTCCATGAGCAGCATTTAAGCTCTGCCCTGACCCAGCTTTGCTCCCAGGCCTGAACCCAGAAGACTTAGCGCCCTTGACCTGTCTTTCCTGCTGCCTGAAGTGCCGCCAGTCTCCATCCGGATAACACTTATCAAGGACTGGCTGTGTGCCCGGTGCCAGGCACATAAAGAGGAGAGAGATGCCGATCCTGCCAGGAGGTGTCAGAGGAGGCGGGCGTGTGACAGTCACAACACACTGGGCTACCTGAGGTTTACAGAAGTTCTCCCCTGCCGAGGACCTGCTGCGGGGGGAGAGGGGTATGTGCCTAGCCCGGTGGTGGAGGGGAGCTTCTGTAGCAGCCATGAAGCTTCCTAAAGCCGTCCGTTTTCAGACTGTGAGAAGAAAACGTCCCGGTAGACAGAAGCGGGCGGAGGGGGCGTTCCCGGCGCGGGCCAGGAGGAGCGTGGCACCCCCAGGGAACGGTGTGTGGACTGGAGTTGCTGGGGTGGCAGTTGAGGGGGCCCCAGGAGGCGAAGTCACAAGGAGAGGCCTGGAGGGGCAGGCCAGCGAGCTTGGACTTTGTCTTAAGGGTAAGACATGGCATTCTTGGACCAAGACAGAAAATCACCTTAGCAACCACGTGGTTGGGGAATGGGAGGCCACAGGGAGGAATTCATCAGCGGGACCAGAGTCCTTCCCCTCATCATTGCTGCTTGAGGCTCTGTCACCATGGAGATCCTCAGGAGGGCTCACCAGCACTCCCCAGCTGGACCCCAGGAAAACTGGAGCCATTGGGGTCCTCAGCCTGCTGCAGGATGGACGTCCTGAGCACGGAGCATCTCGCTTTGCCCCATTTCATCCCCACCCAGCCTCGCAGTCCATATCTCACATCAGAGCGTGGAGCTAGGCAGATGGGAGGAGTTCGCTTCCCACTGTCATCTTTGCCTTGAGAGCGCTGGCCACCAGACAGGGAGGGCCCAGGCTTCTTGGCGCCACCGAGGGTGTCACCCGCCCTGAGTAGCAGGACAGGCAAAAGCTCAAACTACCGACCTTTGCTCAGCCGCTGGGGAAGGTAAAAGCAACGCGCCCTAATGGGAATGGGACCGCGGGTTTTCATTGGGTAGAGTTTGGTCAGAAGATGCAAAAATCTGGAGAATGATAAAGAAATCTTGCCCAGAATAATTTCCACTCCAGAA
>PVKZ01002472.1:0-17400 GCA_004027375.1 Macroglossus sobrinus
GTGCTACTGAAAGGGTCACAAAGATGTAGTAATGGGTTAAGGTTAAGAGCCTACATGCTAATCGCCATGTCTCGCTTCTGGACACCTGCTTGCTTGAAAAGTTATTGTTTGACTATTACTCCTGGAAACCTAACAGTTGCCCATGGGAACCTAACAGTTACCCATGGGAACCTAACATTTTAACAGTACACTTTCTGCTCCTGTACCCCCGCTTGCACAACCCACCTTTAGGGTGACAGGTAGAGAATAGAAGAAATATTAAACCTTTGTGATTTAGACAGAATGAAGAATGAGATTTTGGGCTTAAAACCCTTGTATCTTTATGTTTCGGGGCTGCTCCTTTAGAAGGACAGCCGCCGGCTAAAAAACTGTCTCTAATATCAGAGCACTCAGGTTGAGTCTGGTTATTCTGGTCACAACACACTTTGACTAGCTGGGTATCCCTGTCATCTTCAAGCAACCTTTTTTGTTCCTTCTTGGTATTAGCATTTCTTTCAAGATATTTTCTCTTTTCTATCTCTTGCCAATGTCCCAATTTTTTTCCCTTTTCATGCTTATGTGATTTGTCCTTATTCATATTCCCACCCTCACTTTTTCAGCCAACAGGTGTTCAATGCAAAAGTGATGGTCAGTGGGTATCACACCTTTATAAGCACACCAGAGGGTTTTCAAAGGCCACAAAGGGCACCATGTCTGTAGACTGTCCAATGTGCTGCCGCCTGCACTGAGCTCACGAACTCAGGAGTTTGCCAACTGAGTTCTATTGGGCCCTGAACTCCCAAACTCATATTCTCTGTCTTCAACAGGTATGCAAGCTCTTTGAAGGTAGAAACCATGCATCTCCTGCAGTTCCTAGCATAGACCCAGGCTTGGGGTGGATGTATTTTAAATACCTAAGGATGTGAATTGAAAATCTGGATTGAGAACATAGATAAATTAGGAGGTAACTCAGTGGCTTTTCAAAAAAAGATTCAATGTAGGATCCCTTTGAAAGAGCAAAGGACACATACGTAAGCCCTGGTTTTATTAATGTAACTCTATCTTAAATGTGTTCTGTTCCAGAAGATTTATCTCATAAAGCAAAGTTTGCTTATTTTACCTTAGGTAGGATTTAGCTGGACCCATTGGATATGTTTTACTGTCCTAGGGTTCCAATTAGTTGGTTTCCTGTGAATGTAGGCTTTATTGTACAAGGTTGGTATCCCAGGGGGTTAGAAATCATCTAGAGATTTGAGAGATGGGAAATTTCAGCCCCCCTTGACAGAGGGGATTTGATGAAAATGGCAGGGCCAAGAGGTCTCTGTGGTTTGTTGAGGTGTTTAATTTTTATGAGCTGGGGTGTTCTCCCAGTTTAATTATTGACTGGAGAATATTTGGGTGATGCTAGAAGTACTTGCCTTTGTTTTAAAAAATCCTTAAATGAAAGAATGTGTGCTTTAAAAAAGCTAATAGGCCCTCTTGTTTAACACACTCATTTTATATGGCAAGAAACCGATACCCAGAGAGGGGAAGTAAATGCCCAAGGTCACACAGCTAGTTCTTGGAAGAGCTGCAAGTAGAACCAGTCTTCTGGCTTCTGGTGTAAGGACCCTGCTTGCAGCTCTATTACAGAGCCAAGCTACTGTGGGCTCAGGGCTATAGAAACTGTAAGTGAAATCAATCTCTTCCATTGTTCAGCGGGGGGGGGAAAATGTGTCCATTTTCTACTTGGTTCTCTCAACTTTTTTCAGGTCTCTAGAGACATTGTGCATTTCTGTTGTGCCAGGTTAGGAAAGGGATAGAAATGCTTGTCCTTACTCTCACTTTTCTACCAATTCCTCTGTCCTCAGTGGCCAAGAGTCCTGCCACTGCCATATCTCTCTCTCTCTTTTTTTTTTTTGCCTATAAACCATACTAGGAACAGGAATTGTAGTTACTTCCAAGAAACTTGCAAACAATTTGCCCATGCTGCAAATTTATCCTCAAATTTATATGGTGTAGGGAGGGCAGGCTGAGATATTGAGCGATTAGGGTTCTAGAGAAGGCAGAGAGAATACATTATCTCAGTGGCTTGGATACTCCCCAGGGTCATAATCCCATAATTGAGAGAAAGAATTTCCATCAGCCAAGGTCACACAGCATGCATACCAATTAAAAACTCAAGATTCATTGTATTCTGTATTGGATATCACTCTAACTTTGCAGGGAACCCTTAGCTACAGCACAAATTGCTTTATTTGTTAATCAGATGGCTCAAAACTTAATATATGACCATATTATCAGTCAGTTTTTGCTTGGGGAGAGGAAGAGGTCATTTTGAAGGGAGAGCAGGCCTAGACGGTTGTCACTGTAAAGAGCATTTAGAGGCCAGAGGAATGCATGAGGACCCAGTATGTCCTAGTGAGAAAGGGGTAGGAAAGACAACCAGGGGTTGAGAACCAAAGCCAACTTTGCCTTTTAGGCCATTCTGCCATGATCTTGGGAGTTGAACCACCCTCTCCCCAAGGGTCTTTGAAAATCATTTCTACTGCTGGCCTGGGAAGGCTGCCATAGGTTGCCAAACTACTACAGTAGGGGTGGGACACATGGGAACTAAACTCTGGGCACAGTAGATAGAACCTGAAGCCGTCACCAGGAAACTGGCTAAGAGTTGGAGGTGAAAGCCCTTTATTAAGAGCTAAGCCTAAATGTTGAAGAAATAACTGAAGTTCAAGCCTCCTTCCATTATAGCTGCTTCTAGTAAGATGAATGAATGAAGTGAGGAGAGGAGGATGTCAGAGAAACAAATCTAGGTATTGGCTAAAGGCCAAGAAGAGCCTTGGGTCTGTCTGACTGTGTTCACCTCAGGATGGGGGTTCTCCCCTGAGGTAACAGCAGTTTTCCCAATTTCAAAGGACAGCCTCAAGAGGGAGACCTTGCATATACCTTTTGAGGGGAACTGACTAGAAGACGGTTTGACTGAGAACAAACAATATTTGAAGAAAATATGCCCCCCAAGTTTTCAGCTCCAGGCTCCTGGTGCAAGCTTAATTAGTTTCTGTGGACCAACTACAAATGGGGAGGTTCAATTTGTACTTGTTAAGCTCATACAGCTAGGACTCAGTTTTTACAGCTGCTTTTCCAGCACTAACTCATTAATCTTCAGAGCCACCAAGGGAGGCCAGAGACTCAGTCACCTTCATTTTAGAGAAGAGCCCCAAAGAGGTGAAATGACTTGTACCCCATCATATGGAAAGTCATTGGCTGGGCTGAAAATAGACCTGAACCCTGATTCTCTGGGGAACTGCTCATCTTAACTCACACGGCCTCCCTGCTTACTTGCTCATTGCAGATATCTCCAGGAAATATGGCTCCCTCAGTCTGTGCCTGGGGCTGACCTTGTGCCAAAATGTGTAATACATCACAATGGGGCAGGGTGAGGTCAGGTAGGGGCAGAGGGCTTTGGTAACACTGCCCCATCTTTTCCTGGTGACCCTTCCTGGCACTCCATCATGCCACATCTATTTATCCGCAAAGAAGTGCCCAATCTCCACCTGTGCCCAGAGCCACGGAAAAAGGCCAGTCCCGCATGTCCTGTCCTTGGGGCCCATGCCACCAGTTAGCTCATCTGATAGACCTTGAGTGTGTCCTATATTTCCACCAAAGTATGTTTGGTAGAAGAGGGGAGTGAACCTAGATGTCGAGAGGTTGGTATGGGAATGTAGCAAGAAATATCAGACATGAGTCTCAAGTGTTGTTAAAAAGATATGTATTCTTTACACTGCATGAAACTTCTGAATTCCTCTTTATATTTTTACATATAAATATTTAATGTATCATCTGCGTATTTTCCTCCCAAATCTTTGAAAAAAATACAAATGCATCAGGAATATGAGTGACATCATAACTGGCTTTTTGTGTTTGCTGGCACAACACCACATTCCCTGGGAGACTTAGACTTCAGTTTGAGGAGCATATGGTGGTGGCCCATAATTTTAATGGTGGCTTTTTGAACACAATAGCTCTACCCACAAATTTCCATGCACATATACCGTTCCACTCCCTGGCTCCGAGGTGAGTGTGGCACTAGGCTAGTCAGCAAAAAAGAGGGGTGTGTGTGTGTGTGTGTGTGTGTGTGTGTGTGTGTGTGTGTGTGTTGAAGGGGTGGTTCAGGTAGGCTTGCAGTATCCTGCACCTCACATCCCAATGTTCCCAACTACCTGTTACAACTCACATATTGCCTGGGCCCCAAGCAACAACTGCAGGTCATCTTCTCAAGAGTATGGCTGCATCCATGAATGTTTCCAGGGGAGGTGCTTCAAAGGTAGAGCTGGGCTGAGTACTGTAGGATAGCAGTTAAACATCTAGGTTGGGTTGGAAAACTGACTGGCTGATCACGTACCAGCTGTGTGGCCTTGGGCTAGGGATTTAACCTCTCTCTAGGCTTCAGTTTTCTCCTCTGAGAAGTAGATATAATCACAGTCTCTCTCTCAGAGGATTAAGAAGATTAAATGAGAACATGTGTGTAAATTACTTAACACAGTTCCTGGCATATGGCAAGTGCTAATGCACAGTTGGTTTTGCATATTTAAGGGCAGGGATCAACTTTTCTGTGTTATGGAAGGCTCCCAACAGGATACAAACACATATTCCTTTTAGCCAAAGCCTTGAAAATAAGAATGGTGAATCAACATCCAGAGGAAAGAACAGACAGACAGGAGGGCGGGGAAGCTAAAACTGAGCTCAGTGATAGGTCTAGGACCTGCAGCTGGAAACATCAGTGTGGGTACCAGAGCCTGTCCTCATGATACTGGGAGTATAGGCAGCACCTAAGAACTGGGTGTGTGGATGTGTGAGCATGGGTGGGAAGGAGCTACTAGAAACACTAAAGTGAAAGAAGTAGTTTTGTGAGGTGGGCTTCCCTAATTTCCACCTAACACTGGCTTTTAGCAAGTTAGGGCATTGTTGGGAGCCATTCTTGATGAATGCCCTGCAGACAGGGTTGGAGTTGCCTGCAAGCTAGAAGTTTGCAGAGCAGGTGGGCTTGTTTACTGAGGGAGGAAATTTGGCTTAATGTTGAATGTTTCTTGCCCCAGGGAATAAGAGACAAAAACAGGAACAAGGATGTTTTTCGAGAACTTAGGTAGAGGTCAGCGATCATTTGCATATGTGTGGGTGTTGCTTCTCAAAGGATATATATATATATATATATATATATATATATATATATATATATATATATGCTGTGCTAAATAAACTAGGGGGTCAGCATTCACTGTTAGCCCTCCCGACTCTATCTTCTGTCTCTCTCTCTTTTTTTCTCAATCCTCACACCCCCTCTCAGGAACTGTTCGATCTTAGCCGGCTGGCTCCGGCAGGGCATTGGAACCAAGAGACCCACCTGGAGTCCAGGACATTTTGCTAGGGTCCAGGACTGAACTCTCAGAGGTCATTTCCTTCCACTCCAGACACATACACATAGTCTTACTTCCAGCCTACAAAATGGGGAATGGGATGCAGTTATTACTTCCATCCTCATGACTACTTGGAGAAATTTGAACCTAAAATATAAACTCAAGTCCCTTCCCAGTGCTGGCAACTGATCCTTCCCTGCCCCTTGGTAAGAAACGTTCTGGTTGAGGCAGGTCTTTTCAATTCGTTTTTGATGAAATTGCCTATTATCCACAGTGCCTTGACAACAGCTTGAAAAAAAAATGTGACTGTGCTAGCACCACAAGTATCCTGGGCACATGCCAAAAGCATTAACTCATTTCCCTTTATTTGGCTGAAATCAGAAAGGCAGGAGTCAGGCTCTGGGAGCTTGTGTCTGGTATGGGGCTGTCAGAGATCATCAGCTTCAGGCTCTGGCTCAGGCTGAAGCTGGCAAGGAAGATGCTGGTGGGAAGATGTGCTCCTGGCTACTGCAGAGAATGACTCTGGATCCACAGAAAAGGAGACCATCGGTCACCTCAGAAAGTTTCTGAAGATTTTGTAAAGTCGTTGGTGAAACTCTGCTGAGTCAGCGGCATGCCAGATTTCAGACCCAACTACTTATCCTTTGATAGGAGGAGCCAGGCTGCCTGGCTTTGTCCAACTGTGCTGCCCTGGATTAACCATTCCCAGAGGAGAGGGCCCTTTTCACAAGGTACAGAGGTTGGGAAGGTTTTCCTGACAGTCATCTCATTCAACACTCATCCAACAAATAGTTATTGAAGACCTACTAAGTGCCAGATATTGTGTGGGTGGGTACCCAGTGTATAGAACTGAGTAAGCATGCTTTCTGACTGTAAGCAGCTACCAGTGTAGTGTAGGGCCAGAGTCAAGGTTTCTTGGGTCATTTTGAGGGGTAGCAGGCCTTACTGTACACTGGCACTGCCTTTCACTGAGTCCCAACCTTGTGGGACAGGATCAGTAGCAGCCCAGCCTGACTGCACTGTCTCTTGCTCCTCCTCTATGCTTTGCTTCCAAATGGCTTTAGCCATGACCTTTGCAGACATGAGAAAAAGTCTGTGCTTAGTCTTTGGGAGGAAGTGACTAATCAGGGCTACTGGACATGGCTGTGTAGTTTGTGCACTTGGCCAATGAGGCCAGTGGGGCTGGGTAGAGCTATATGCCCTCAGGGTGGGCTTTTTGTTTTCCTAATTCATCATGAGGGGGCAGGTGGGAGTGGCAAAGAGAACCTTTTTCTAGCACAAAGCCACCTCACAGGCTAGTGAGGACCTGTGATTACTAGAAGAAAATGAAAGAACAGAGAATCAAAATAATTTCTCATCATTAGGTAACTGCTCTGAAATGCTGAAGAGGTCAGCCCCACCCCCAATACATTGTCAGAGGTCATTGCAAGGGAGTCACTAGCTTAAACTACAAAGCAGTTTGAGGTGACTATACTCTGAGGTGATTGGGCACACTTTAGAGGGAGAGGCCCCATTTTCCAATTCCAACCTGAAAGCTGGCCTAAAACCGTGTCTCTGGACTCCCAGGCCACCGGTGCACTGGGAACAGAGCATATTATGTTTCTACCCCTACCCTGATCCCTTTTCCCCTTCAGCTCTGAGGTCATAGCCTTGGTGACCAGGTGAGCCAGAGGACCCAGGGTAAAGAGAAAGGAGTAGACAGTATCCAACTCCTGTGATGAACAGGAGGCTTCTAAGAGGAACAGAGAGGAGGCAGGAGGAGCAGGGTCCTCAGCTGTCTTCATATACCAGAGATGGGAAGAAAAGCACAGGAAAAGTACTCAGAAGGCCACTATCAACTAACAATTCAAGGATACAAGGACACCCACAAAGAGGCACCATGAAGACTTATTGGGATAGTAAGTTGAATAGGTTTAATCATTCTTATTTGAAAAACAAGACATAAATTAGTGTGTGTGTGTGTGTGTATATATATAATATATATATATATATATTATATATATATATATATATATATATAATTTATATATTTTGTGTAGTATATATACTATATACAGACATTAGAAAATGTGTCCTCTCCATGAGGCTAAGGGAGAGGTGAAGAATGGTGGTAGAATGATACAGGCAGGGCCTAAGTGGCAAAGGTACAGGATCAAGAAATTGGGAGGAGAGGAAGACCACATCAGCACTTCAGGCTTACAGCAGTCAAGGGAGAAAGTTTCCCCACTGGCTGCATCTCTGGCCCATTAAAAAACTTGGTCCTGTGGGAGAGGCAAAGAAGAGGAGAGCTGGTTTCCGCAGAGGAGCTCCCCTGATCTTTACTGGGAAAAACTGCCACTCGGGGGCCTTTATTGCACTAGAAGACACCAAGGATGGGTGAAGGTTAAGCACAGTATACATTTTTATAAAACTCACATAAGAATGGGAGATTCCACCTGGGCCTCTCATGTAATGATGACAAGAGACAGACACAGGATATGAGTGTGTGGGAAACAGGGAAGTATGGAGAGGTGAACAAGAAGCAATCTATACAGAAGAAACATTGGCTTTCTTTGTTCCCTACAATGGGACAATTGGTAGGGACTCCGTGTCTTCACTCCCAAGAAGGGGGGTGGTGATAGCAACAGTAGATGTGTGTCAAGGAGAATGCTAAACAGTGTGAATTCCCCTCCAGATGACTCCAGAGAGAGAGAGAAAGGTGCAGGACTGCACCAGGTAAGGCGCTCAGCTTCTTTTCTTAAAGAGACAAATCCACAGGGTCAATACACAGTCAAAAGCATATACTCAGGATTAACATATCACGCTAGCTTCCAGAAGTTTAAGATATAGTCATCAACAACCCCCCCACCCTATATCCCTTTCCCCCCTCCCCCCACCCCCCCACCCCCAATCTGTACCTAAGTCGAACTCCTAAGGACAGTCTGTCTGGTCGAGAGATGTTGAGAGAGGAGCCACATACCTGTAGCCACAGGCCCTGCACTATGCTGGGGATCTGGGGCCTGCTCCGGGTTTCCCCAGAGCAGACATTTTTACCAGGTACCTTATCCAGAATGAGTGGGGTGATCCGAGATGCTTGCTCCCTAGTGGACTGAGCTGCCCTGCCCATCAGTGAGGGACAGGGCACTTTGGGGATGGCTGGTGTGGAGCTTCTAGGCTAGGGGGCAAGGGCTCCAGAGGCTGCCAGCCTGTTGGACTGGCTGCAAATAGTCCCATGTGGCTGTTTACTGTAGGGCTACCACCCGGGCACAGACCCTCTGGGGTGACTTCTGCCACGTGTGAGATCAGGGTGGGTGGGCACATCTGGGCTGATATACCCTCTCCCCTCCACTTAGTACTGTGGCCTGCTGCGACTGCCACTGCTCCCTGGAGGGGAGCAGATGCCAGGAGGAACTCAAGGCCCTTGGGCCTGCCTGCTTCAGGCCCTGGCTTCCCTGTCCCCAAAACAGAGCAGGAAGTGAGCCTAATGTCACCTCACAGCCCTAGAGAAGAGAGAAAAATACAGCTCTGTGGTGGGCATAGTGACCAGAGGCCTTGACCCTCACAGTGATGCCTAGAGGCCAGGGAAGTGGGGAGGACACCCAGAACACCAGTAGCCTGGAGCACTCAGGGACAGCCTTAATGCAGGGAAGTTTTTGCTCCCTGGACACTGAAGACTCTCAAACCCTGACTGGCCCAGCAGACACATACACTCACCACAGGTTACAATGACCACAAAGCTCAAACCTAGGGCTGAGAATGGGGACAGGGGAGGCCTGGGCTGATGCCCTACTTAATAAGAGATTTTAAGGAGTGGGTAAATGTGCTCATAACAGTCATTGAAGTTGGGGAGCCTGGTGGGTGTTCTGGGGCCACCCCTATAGCTGCTGCTGTCTGCTGCTGCTGCTGCTGCTGCTTAAGGTTCCGAGTGGTGGATTCCTCAGCGGCACACAGCAGGAAGGTGTAGTTTCTCACAACCTCTTCTACCTTGCCCAGCAGCTCTTGGCGCTGGGCCTCTGAGCGCACAATGAACACCAGCCGCACAAAAGTCTCAATGAGGCTGCTCAATACTTGGAAGCTTCCTGTGATGGCTGCCAGCATGTGAGTTGGGCTCTTGTCCACATTGGCCACATGGCGGCAGGAAGCCCGAAGCTCCTTGAACTTGAGAGCCAGCTCAAGCTTGTACTCAGAGATCTGAGAGACGTAGGGTTTGGGGGCACGGGCTTCGGGGCTGGCTACACACTGCCGCAAGACAGTCAACAGCTCATTGGTGTCCAGCCGGGCAGCCAGGAAACCATCAGGCAGGCCATAGGCATGAGCCCGCAGGGCATTGATCTTGGCCAGGCTTCCCTCAAAGGTAGATACTCGCAGGTCAATCTCCTGGGTGCAGGAGGCCTCAGGGCTGCTGCTGCTGCTGCAGGTGGCTGCATCTAGCACTTGCAGGGTCCTGCTTACTACGGGTACCACCTGCTCATCCAACTTCATGCCGGGCAGAATCTTCATAGGGATGGAGTAGGACAGCTCATCCTTACCATCGCTGACATCATCTGCCATGTCGCATTTGCGGTAGTAGAAGCAGTAGCGGATGGAGCAGCACTTGCTGCTCTCACTATCCTCGTCCAGCTCAGCAGGCTTCTGGTACACCTCTTCTGGCAGTGAGAACACAGGCATCTGTCTGGAGCCTTTGGTCTCAGGGGCAACCTGGACATATGAGGGGTCTCCTAGGGTTGGTGACTCCAGAGGCTTGCTTTTGGGACCCAAAACTAGGGGGAGGCCTGCCTCTACCTCCTTGGCCTCTCTGGGCAGTATACTCAGGGATGGGTGTGGGTACACATCTGAGGTCAGCGAGACCCTGTCACCCTGATCCAGCTCACTGATACTGTAGCGGCGTATCAGTTTCCTGTAGTTGGGAGCTCCCAGACACTCACCCCCTGAGGCACACGTGGTCAGGCATGAAACACCACTCTCAGGGTCCGATCGGCACTCTGGGGATTCCAGGCTGGTGGAGCGGATGCGCCGGACATTGGTGGGACTGCTGAGGCTCTGCTCTGGGCCAGCCTCTGGCTGCCTCTGAGTAAGGGAAATCTTGTCCTTCTCCCTCCCTTGGAGGCCAGGCACTGGCATCTGGGGAGCCTGTGGCCAGCCCCCCCGACTGATGCGCTTGCAGTCGCAGCTGCGCCTCTGCTCACGGGACATGCCAGGCCCTTGTTGCACAGGGCTGCTGCGTAGCTGGCAGCTGCAGCGGCCTGGTGCTGGGGGTTGCAGGTACTCAGTGCCTGGCAGCTCCCCCTGGCTTGGTGGCTTTAGAAGTTCCTCAAGGAACTCCAGCTCATACTGCTTTACCTTCTGCAGCTGAGCCTGCCGTTCATCGGTCTCTTTTTTCTGGCGGGTTGGGAAGGTGGCAGAGAATAAATTGCGTAGTCGGAAAGTACCTCGGGATGATTTGGGCTTTGTAGGGCCTTCAGAGGTCCTGTGGGCTCCATATAGGGTTGTTTCACGTTTCTTAGAGGGCATGGTGCTCACCTGACGGCTGATAGTTTTGGATCTCAGTGGGCTGTGGCCTTGGGACTGGCTGCTGGGGCTTGGTAGAGCCATGGGGTAGCTGGCTCGTGGGACCAGGCTGGTCTCCTCAAGCTTGCTGCTTTTGGGTATGCTCTCTAGCTGCCCCTTCTCCCCCTGGCTAGAGATGGTGCCCTGCTTGTGCAGGGAAGGCTTAGCACCCTCTGATGCACGCCTGCCTGCCACATCCCCTGTAGCTTGCTTGCTCATGGACTCTCGACTTGCTCGCAAAAGATAGCTTTTTGGAGGAAAACTTTGAACAGGCAGCCTGTCTCCTTGTGGGGAGAGATGTAGGCTATCAGCCTGGCTGCATGCTCTTGAGCTGGAAGAGACTTCTGGGCTCAGCTGCTGCTGAGAATTCTGTGACGCCTCTGGAGCACTGGGGCTCATTTTGAACTTAAGATTCTTATTGGCACTACTGCTTATCATGCTGATTTCTGGCCTTCCCATGCTGGCCTCCAGCCTTCTCTCCCCACTGCTGAGGGTGTTCCCCAAGACTCCGCCAGGGGTGGGTAGAATCTTAGTGTGAACCACCTGTGGTAGGGTGGCCGAGATGATAGCTGGAGTCACACCACCCTTTGGGTCTAGGATAAGCTTGGGGCTCAACCTGACTTCCTTTGGTAGGTTTTCCCTTAGCTCAGAGACCTGCTCTTCACTGAGGGATGCTGTGGCTGCCCTCAGTGACATCTCTAGGCCTACCCTAGTGTGGCCAGACCCTTTGTCCTCAGGAACTGGGGACAGCAGGCTCAAATTCTTCTGCTCATTAAGCTGTGGGGACAGTGCGGGGTGCACTGCTAGAGCATATGTTCGTTCTCGCTGTGGCTGAGCCTCTGACTGGGGCAGCTTTCTATGAGTGCCAGGGGAGCCAGGACTCTGGCCTGGGATAGCTGGCTGGAGGGATGGATTGGGATCTGAGTGCCCTAGAGAGTAAGGGGCTGTGAGAACGGCCTGGGTTGCGCAGCTCTGGATGCGGAAGGGCAGGTCCTTACGGGTCAGGAGACTGTCCTTGTTGAGGTGCTGGGCCAGGAAGTAGGTGGTATTTTGGTGCTGCTTCATGGCAGACATCATCTCTGACATGTCTGTGAGCTCTGAAGAGTTGGTTTCATGGCCCGAGTCCAGCGATGATTCAGGGGTGATTGTGGCCAGCACAATCAGACCTAGAGGAACACGGACAGGGCTTGCTGCACTGAACTCAGATCAAGTCCTTTCCCAACCATATGTAGAGAGTTTATGGAGGCCAAGGTTAACAAGCAGTATTGCAAGCTGAGGGAAATAAGTCAGGCTTAGGGGAACTGAAGGACTGAGGGTGGGATGAGGGAGGGGAGGGGACAAAGTGAGTCAAGCTGGGAAAAGGGTTATGAAGGGCTGGAATCCAAAAGAGAAACAAAAGAGTCACAGAGAAGGTCTGGGCAGTTTGATAGCAAATTAACATGCAAATCACATGCAAAACAACATGCTAATTTTAGATTCCACAGCTAGGAAATTTTTGTTAATCGTCCTGAAGAGAGCTGGCAAAGAGAGGTTTCTCTTTATCTAGCCCTCCTCATCTGGCCAAGCCTGCCTGCTGTCCTTATAGCTGAGGCCATTTAGCTGAGCTTGTCCTCTCTCTTGCTACCACATAGGCCTCTATCCTAGGAGCAGTTAGTGCTTGGAGCTCCAGACTCTGAGCAAAAAGAAATACCAACCATGCGGGCAGAATACATGGGAGCTGCCTCACACCAGGGATGCCCTCACATACAGAAAAGGCGAGGGCTGGTACTCCCCCGGTCAGCCAGGCTCCCTCTGACCCCAACCTCTTCACTTTCTCTATCTATACTTCCTCTCACCTCACATGCTTTCTCATCTGCCTTACTCTTCCCTATTTATTTTCTGTTGCTGTACCACTGACCTCTTCTTTTTAAAGTGTATGTATATGGAGGTATGCCTATGGGTACATGTCCGACATGTGTATTTGTCTATAAGATGGACATACGTGTGTCTATAATAGGTAAAAGCATGCATGTTGTATTGTTCTCTTACCAAATAATAATTAATAATAGCTACCACTTACTGAGTCCTTCCTGTGTGCTAGGCAGTGCTTAAGTGCTTTATGTGAATGATCTCATTTAATGTTCACAACAACCCTATGTGATATGACTATTGTTAACAAACCCATTTGATGAAAGTGAAGCCCAGGGAGGGTAAGTGCCCTGCCAAAGGTCACACTGAAAGTGAGAGAAGAATCCAGGACTTAGGTGTGTCTGACTGAGAGCCCATGCTCTTAGGCAGGGTAAAGACCTTTGCTGTGAGCAGTGATGGCTGCTGGCTCCCCTGATCTCAGGTCAATAGGTGGTTACTTGGTCATTTTTTTTCTCTTCCAGTCATGTGCATGCTGGATATTTTTTGCATGTCTTCTATATCTCTCACAATTTTGCTTTGATTCTCCATCCTGACCTTGCTCTGTAGCTGTCTAGGCTGCAATTCCTAGGGTCCATCTGCAAGACATTTCCAGAGATGGAATGGTAAGAGCCAGAGCTCTAGCTGGAGCTGAGCAGCAGACACTTGCCACAGCATCGTCGCTCCTCTACTCTATCTGAACTGCCTCTGGCCCATCTACTGCCCTGACATAGCACAGTGACTCTGATCTCTGCTTAGGAAGAAGTAATGCCACCTGCTGGCCCAGCCTGGAAGGGAAGGCAAGAGGGAAGAGGAACGGCCTGTTACCTGCAGTCTGTGGGGGTGGGGGATGTGGTCCATCCTCTGAGGCTGCCAGGGCTTCCAGAGCCTGCAGAGTGGATACCAGGGCATCATCTAACTCCTGGGCATGATCTTGAACTGTCCGGGTCTGCACACTGTCAATCAATGTCACTGGTATCTCATCATACAGGAGCCCACGCAGGTGGCGTCCTTGCTCCTGGCTCTGGACAACCCGGCGCTTGGGGTCATCCTCATCAGAACTGTTGTCTCGAAAACCAGGAGGTGGGGCAGCAATGGCAGGCAACAGAGAAGTGCTCTCATCTTCCTCTTCCTTCTCCTCCTCACTCCCAGGGGGTGGGAGGGACATCAAGTCTACTATATTGTCACGAGAGGAGCCAGGCCTCCCACCTTTGTGAGGAACCTGCTGCTCCTGGAGTTTGGCTTTGCAAGAGTCACAGTAGAAATTCAGGGCTTCAGCCCCAAGGGAATTGTCCAGTGTATAGGACCGGGACCTGCTGGCACAAGGCTCATGATCTAAGCTGGCTGCATCAAAGTCATCAGGGACTATATTGTAACCTTGGCCAGAGCTTTTGGATGTGGGGTCAGACTTGGTCCGGGGCCTGGTCTCCTCGAAGAAGATTAAATTCTTATTGACATCTGGCTGGCTTTCTCGCTCCTTCCTTTGTTCATGCATGTGGAGGTAGCAAAAGCTGACAAGCTCAGAGTTTGCAGGCGGGGGCGTGCAGTGGCTCAATTTCCTGGGGCTGGTGCCCATGCTGCCCACATAACTACTCTCCTTTTTCCCCAGGTGGCTCCCAGTGACAGGGCGGTGGGCGCTGTGCATGTAATCTAAACCCAGAAAGAGAATCAATAGATGAGCCCTGGTGCTGAGAACTGTGGCTGAGCTCTCTTGGCAACTCTGGCCTGGGTCTCTGGTACACAGTTGGGTGACAGGTATGTAAAGAGAGCCTTACCTGGCTGCTACAGATTAGGGGAAGGGAAATCAACTGGCCATGTTTCTGCCAACCCTGTAGGTAGAGTGAGTAGAACAGAATGGTCTGAGCTACTAATAGCCCTACCACTTCTGAAGTGGGAAAAGGCATGGGGTGAGGTGGGGTGGAGTGAAAATCTTGGAATCTACACATAGGTGAACTCTTACAAGGGTATGTCTGATCTGAGAGTCAGCTGTAAGCATACCTAAAGAAGTGTGATTTGTTTCATGTCCTTCTTGGAACTGTCCTGTTCCTACCCTTTTCAGGGCCTTTCCAACCCCCAGTACTCTTTCACTCTTGTGTTATGTTGGATGTCTTCTAGAAGAAGGAAAGAAATCAGACAAGTTCCTAGTGCTTTAGTGGAAAATGTAAAACAGGCTATGTACAATGCCTGAGAGTTTGCATTTCAAAGAGGACTGTCAGTAGAGGTACTCTAAAAGAATAAGGCTCTACTAGTAGAATTCTGAGTATCTGAATGTGTAAAGTATATAAGAGATATGCTGGAATGTGCATATATGGGGAAAAGGGTCAGAAGAACATTCTTGTAATTCCTCAAATCACAGTAGTTCTCTGTATTCATACAGGGCCAACCTGCCTGCTACACACACATGTGGCATAAAAGTTCTAGTCAACAGTTTTAATGATGGTGGGTCCTCCCTCTGAGAATTATCTATATCAAATGCTTTATCTCTGAATAGCATCTCTCTCTTAGTCTGTTTTTGGGGCCCCTCCTCATGTTATCTGTGAGAATATGCTCAGACAATGCCAAATCACTTTGCTATCAGCAGAGAGACAGTGCCAAGCAAGCACTCATTTAGGCTAGGGTCATCACACACAATTCCATTTAATCCTCACAACAACCCAATGTAGTAGGTGCTATCATTATCTCCATTTCACAGAGGAAGAAACTGATCCAGTTGGTAATGTGATTTATCCAAGGTCACATGAGTCATCAATGGCAGTCTGAATTTGATCCCAGGTCTGAGGGACCACAATGCCCATGTTTTTAACCACTACTCTATACTTCATTACGATGCTCAAGATGTTGAAAAATAAAATGCCTTTCACATTCCAGTTTGACAGGGTCAATGTGTCAGCATTTCTTTGCACTAGAGCTTACAGCCACCACGAGAGCATGGTATTGGCATGTACAACAGAGCCCTGAATTACATGAGGCAAACACTGACTGAATTGAAAATAGAAATACACAAACCAACAGCAATAGCTGGAGATTTCAATATCCTATTTTAAATAATGGATCGAACAACTTAGGCAGAAGATCAACAAGGAAATAGAGAACCTCAACATTATAAACCTATAAATCTATATAACATGCTACCTAACAGCAACAGAATATACATTCTTCTCAAATGCACCTAGAATTTTTTCCAGGATAGACTACATGTGATATCATAAAATAAGCTTCAAGAATATTAAAAGGAATGAAATCATATAAAGTATGTTTTTTAGCACAACAGAATTAAATTAAAAATCAATAACAGGAGGAAATTGGGGACATTCACATACATGTGGAAATTAAATAAAACATTCCTAAATAACCAATGGGTCCAGAAAGAAATCACAAGGGAAATTGGAAAATATTTTGAGATGAAGAAAAATGAAGATACAACATACCAGAACTTATTGGATCTAGCTAAATTAGTGTTTGGGAACAAATTTATAGTTGCAAATGCCTACATTAAAAAAGAAGAAAGATTTCACATCAGTAACCTAAACTTCCACCTTAAAGGACTTGGAAAAGAAGAGCAAACTAAATGCGAAGCAAGCAGAAGGAAAGATATAGTCAATTATAGAGGACAGAAAAATAATAGAGAAAAATCAATGAAACTAAAAGTTGATTCTTTGAGAGAGAAAGGTCAAGGAGGCCTGGAGTCGGCCTTAACTGCCTTATAGAAAATGAAGTTCCACTCTGCAGTTCACACAGGGTTTCTCTGAAACTCACCCTCAGGAGGGAGTGGCCAGGTGCAGGGCTGACCTCTGACATGGGAGGTCCAACACAGGCCAGTTCCAGGCGGACTTTGAGTCACCTGGCCAAGCCCTGTGCTAGGAGGGAGAGCTCTGCAGACAGCCAGAGAGGTTGTACAAGGTTCCCCTCTCTGGGCTCTTCCAAGTCCAAGAGCAGTTTGCTATATATATAAGGATTATAAAAGGACTCACTCCCTGTGGAAACTGTATTTGTGTCATATGATTTATGACAGTAAATTTTCTCTTTTGAGCCGCCAGTAAAAAGAAGTTGGTTCTTTGCAAAGACTAATGAAATTTACACACATTTAGCTGTACAGACCAAGCAAAAAAAAAAAGTGAGAGAGAAGATTCTAATTACTAAATTCAGGAATGAAAGAAAGGCTATCACTATTGACTCTACAGATATGGAATTGATTATAAATGAATATCATGAATAAATTTATGCCCAAATATTAGATATCCTAGATGAAATGAACAAATTCCTAGAAATACACAAACTATGAAAACTGACTCAAGGAGACAAAAAAAAAACAAATAAGCCAATAACAGGAAAATAAATAGAATTAGGAATTAATAATCCACATTGTCGATAAATAAATAAATAAAGCCTAGGCCAAAATGGCTCTGCTGGTGATTTTTTCCACATGTTCAAAGAAGCATTTATACTAATTCTTTACAAACCCTTCCAAAAATAGAAGAGAAAAGATCACTTCTCAACTCATTTTAAGAGGCCGATATTATGCCAAAGATTGTCTGATACCAAAATCAGACAAAGACACACAAGAAACTATAGAGCAATATTTCTTATGAATACAGATGCAAAGTTCCTCAACAAAATA